>VZQC01012836.1:1060918-1079493 GCA_009823505.1 Rhizomys pruinosus
TATCAGCTACACCTCAACAGCCTGGAGATACTGTGCAACAGTGGCAGCCAAGTGTCTATATATATCCCAAATCTAATTGGCTATTAGCTCTCTCCTTGGAGGAATAACTCACAGTGGATGCCACAAGCTTATGTCCTCTAGTGGTTAGGAGATGTTATAAGCCCCAATAAGAACTTGTCACCCTTTATATATATCACAGTTTTCGGATTAGTATACCATCCAAGCATCTGTGTCTATGCTCATAGCTTAGCTTGACATAGTAATTAGTATGCTTAAGCCAGGCGTGGTGGCGCACGCCTTTAATCCCGCACTTGGGAGGCAGAGGCAGGCAGATCTTTGTGAGTTCAAGGCCAGCCTGGTCTACGGAGTGAGTTCCAGGACAGCTGAGGCTACAGGGAGACCCTGTCTCAAAAAGACCAAAAAAAATAAATAAATAAAGACTATATAGTACTGCTTAAATGCCTGTACATCCAATTGCTTGTGCTTTGTTAGTATGACTAAAAAGGTATCACTAGAAAAGCTGTCAACCCATGAAGGGAAACAACCTGAACAGACTAAGTCCAAAATGACAACTCCAAAGAAAGTAGACTGTTTTCTTCTCACCCACTTGTACCCCTTTCCCAAAGCCCAGGGAACAAACTGCGGAAGAGGAGGCATGGTAGAATGTAAGGGCTGCGGAGAGATAGGGGTGAATCATGAGACTACAGGAATATAGTCTGGACTCCTAATTGATCAACATGCCTGTGCATACAAGCTTCTCCAACTGGACTATGGGAAGCTTGGGTTGTTCAAAATTTGGACATAGATACTTGCAAAATGCACCAATTATCTAATTGTATGACAAACTGAGTAACATCAATGTTATCTGCAAACTGTGTCATTATATTGTAGAATCCCTTAAAAATAAATGAAATTAAAAATAAATAAATAAATAAAATATAAAATATAAAATAAAATAAAATATCACTGATCCTAGGAGCCTTAAGACCTCTGTGAGCAATACAGCAAAACTCCATCTAAATAAGGTGGCTCTTTCTACACTCAAGAGGATGACTCAGGAGAACTAGAACAAATTCAAGGCCAGCCAGAGAGTTTCAGGATAGCCTAGGATACAGTGTGAGAACTTGTCAACAGATAATAGATAAAGCCATCACCCAGAGTAAACTAACATTCTGATACTTTTGTGTGTGTGTAAATGTCATTAGAACAATTTATAACAAATGTTAGGGGTTTTTTTGTTTTGTTTTTGGTCTTTTTTGAGACAGGGTCTCCCTGTAACCCCAGCTGTCCTCGAACTTGCTCTGTAGACCAGGCTGGCCTTGAACTCACAGAGATCCGCCTGCCTCTGCCTCCCAAGTGCTAGGATTAAAGGCGTGCACCACCATACCCAGCAAGAGACAGCTTTTCAACCTTCCAATTGGACTGAAGACTCATCTCTCCAACAATCCTTCAGTACCAGATAGGGACTACTGAGCCATCCAGCTTGTGGACTGAGCTACTACTGGCGTTTCAGCTTCTTCAGAGTATAGACTGCCATTGTTGGACTACCAAGGCTGTATAGGAGACCAGTACAGGAGGATCAAGACAGGATGTGGTGCTTACTGGACCTCACTTGGTGACCATGGGAAGGGAAAACCCCAGTGTGGAGCACAAGGGCAGAACTGATGGTTGTTTGGGCTTGCCAAGGAGGAGCCTTCAAACATGACATCTTTCAGCCTAATAAAGAAACAAAAATCCTAACCTGAAGATGCTAAAACCTATGATATATGTGGCATGCATATACGCATATTTTGGAAGGAATAACAACAATGCAGAAGGACTGGGTCAAAGAACTGACTGAAGCGGTGAACTACTGCTCGAAACAGTAAACTGCATCGAAAATTTTAAAACACTGAGAAAGAGATGAAAAATGTGTTTGGCAGAATGCACGAGCTCCGGTGGGATGGGGGTGGGGGCTAGGAAGGGGGCGCAGGTCTAGATTTGATTGGAAATTTTTTTTTTAAATTTATTTCTGTATGTGTATGAATGTACTGTCTGCATGCAGGTCTGTGCACCTGTGTCGTGCAATGCTGCGGAGGTCAGAAGAGGGTCTCGGATTCCCCTGGAACTGGAGTTGTCCTGGAATTGGAGTTTCAGACGGTTCTCGGCCGCCATGTGGGTGCTGGGGATCGAACCCGGGTCCTCTGCAAGAGCAGTCGGCCCTCTTAACCGCTAGGCCATCCCTCCAGCCCCGATTGGAAATTTTTTATGAAATGCACAAAGGTTCAATAAAAAATTGGCTTTAAAAAAAAAAGAAAAGGAAGAAATCATCTCTAGGGCTGGGCATGGTGGCACACGCCTTTAATCTTAGCACTAGGGAGGCAGAGGCAAGTATATCTCTGTGAGTTCAAGGCCAGCCTAGTCTATATAGTGAGTTCCTGGACAGCTGAGGCTACAGGAAGGCCCTGTCTCAAAAAGACAAAAAAAAAAAAAATCTCTAAAATTACTTTAATTATAAAAGTATATGTCTATAGGGGCTGGAGAAATGGCCTAGCGGTTAAGAGCGCCGACCGCTCTTACAGAGGACCCGGGTTCGATCCCCAGCACCCACATGGCGGCTGAGAACCGTCTGAAGCTCCAATTCCAGGAGAACTCCAGTTCCAGGGGAATCCGACACCCTCTTCTGAACTCCGCGGCATTGCACGACACGGGTGCACAGACTTGCATGCAGACAGTACATTCATACACATACAGAAATAAATGAAATTAATAAAAAAAAATTTAAAAAAAGTATATGTCTATAAAACTCAAATGCTGCTAACTGTATTTACTGCCTTACTGAAAAAGGAGCAAACACTGAAAAATACAGCAGCTGTGACACAGGTAAACAGAACTAATGGTATCAATATCCATCCAGTTCCAGCTGCTTTTGAGACCTAACTTCACCCTAAAACCACCATTTGGCTATGCGCTTTTTTCCTGGAAAACATGGCCCAAAACTGTTTCCATCTCCCTTAAAGTCCAAGATTTTCAAGTAAGGCACACTTTTTTTTATTTGTTATTTTTTCTTTTATTTTGGGGGGGGGGTGTCTTTTTGAGGCAGGGTCTCCCTATAGCCCCAGCTGGCCTTGAACTCAGAGATCTGGTAAAGCACATTTAACTATTTGTATTTGTGTCTTTAAAGCTCCTTAAAGCCTTTACAAGATACAAACCAACACATAAAATCTCTCCTATATTAAGGGGGTGAGGGAGGGAACATGGGGACAATACATGTATCTGCTCATGGTTACAAAACGAAACCAAGAATAAAGAAAACAAGTCTGTCCATATCTATAGTAAGCTCTTCCAGGGATATGGGAATATTTCATGAAGTACATTTTATTACACAGTTTTGACCTTCAGAGGCATGTGAAATTAAATGATAGGAAAGAAATATCTATAACAAAAAGGAAACTAACACAATCATTTTAAATTATTAACCTTAATCCACTTAAAGGGGAAAAGAAAGCTATTCCAAGTAACTTATCAGTCTACTATTAAATTTATACATTCTGATTTTTGGTGCAGTTAAGGGGAAAAGAAAAATCTTTTTTACTCATTTTAGTGTACTTTTGGTAATATGGACAAAGCAATTCCAAAACAGTTTAGGACTGAACAAATAAGTAAATGTTTTCTTGCTGTTGGCAATCAGGGTTCTCACTATGGAAGATGAAACACAAAAATAAGAAATGAGAAAAGGCAAGAAAGTAATAAACTACAAAACAGTGTAGTCTACACCAATAAATCAATCAAGAGCAGAGAAGGGAAACCCCTTCCCAAGTGCTAGGTACCCACTAGTAGAGGGCAATGGGAGCAAGAAAGTCGTTATTTTTAAATCATCAGTAAAGATTTTCTTTTTCTTTCCTTCCTTCCTTCCTTCCTTCCTTCCTTCCTTCCTTCCTTCCTTCCTTCCTTCCTTTCCTTCCTTCCTTCTTCTTTAAAGACAGGGTTTCGGGGGGGCTGGAGAGATGGCCTAGCGGTTAAGAGCGCCGATTGCTCTTGCAGAGGACCCGGGTTCGATCCCCAGCACCCACATCGGGGCTGAGAACCATCTTGAACTCCAGTTCCAGGGGAATCTGACACCCTCCTCTGACCTCCACGCTATTGCACGACACAGGTTCACAAACCTACACGCAGACAGTACATTCATACACATAAAAATAAATTTAAAGACAGGGTCTCCCTGTAGCCTCAGCTGTCCTGGAATTCACTCTGTAGACCAGGCTGGCCTTGAACTCAAAAAAAGATCTGCCTGCCTCTGCCTCCCAAGTGCTAGGAATAAAGATTTTCTTAAACAAGAACTATAAGGTTTATGCCCACAAAGAAACTGTAATGTGTTGGACAACATGTTCTCCACAGCAACACTTTATCCAAGCATATGATGAAACATCACCCAAAAAGGGCTGAATGATAACATGCAGAGTCAGATTTGATACCTGGGAACATATACCATTATGTGTTTTTTTTTTTTTTTTTTTTTTTTTTTTTGGTCTTTTCGAGACAGGGTCTCCCTGTAGCCCCAGCTGTCCTGAAACTCACTCTGTAGACCAGGCTGGCCTTGAACTCACAAAGATCCGCCTGCCTCTGCCTCCCCAGTGCTAGGATTAAAGGCGTGCGCCACCACGCCTAGCCCATTATGTGTTTTCTAACTGGAGATATATAATATGAATCCTATTTAATCAGTAAGGAATACCAGACAAATCCAAAATGAGAAACGTTATTATATTAAGCAAGTGTAAAAAACATGACAACTAAATACATACTGGCCCTAGACTGATCCTATACAGGGGGTGGGGAGAGGCAATCCTATAAAGAACACTAACTGGGTGAAATGGCAAACAAGAATAGAAATTATAAAGTTTTGTTTTTTTTTGGTCTTTTTGAGACAGGGTCTCCCTGTAGTCCCAGCTGTCCTGTCGCAAAACCCACAAAAGTGTGTGTGTGTGTGTGTGTGTGTGTGTGTGTGTGTGTGTGACAGACAAAGTGGGGGTAGAATTCCCCTGGCACTCAAGAACTTAAATTCACTCAAAAATAATGATCCAACATTTTATGTCAAACATTGGACTATGTAACTTCTTATCTGTATCCTGGTGAAAAGTCTACAAACAAGTATGACAAGAGGCAGGAAACGTCCAATATAACACACATTAGCTCCAAAATTTTATTTGGCCCTTTATTTTCTACATTGTGTACTCTTCCTAACTACTGAGTCAGCCCATTACAAAATCCTAATAACCTAATCTTTGGGGAAATTTCCACTGATCTGAACATACCCACCCTAGCTAGATGGGGTGCCAGTGAATTACTTCATACAAAATTGGTTTACTCCCATAAACAAAACTTAAGACTATTTGTTCAACTTCACAGAGATAGAACAGAAAAAGTTTCAGCTTAGACCCTAAGAAAACAAAGAACTTTGACTTTATCTTCTGTGGTTTGAGTTTGCTCCTGTTGCTTATTAGCAAAGTGGCCCTAAGCAAGCACATTAATCTATAACCTCAGTTTCATTTGAACACAATTGTTTAAATTATTACAAAGACAGCCATGGCCGCCTCACGCCTATAATCCAGAACTTGGGACGCAGAGGCAAGAGTATAACTCCAAATTCAAGGCCACCCTGACCAAACTACACTGTGGTTTGCCAGGGCTACTTAGCAAGACCTTGTCAATAAATAAATATATCTGATAAGTATAAGAGACATGTAAAAACTTTATAGAAACAAAACATTTTTAAAGTTTGATAATTTTCAACTCTGAACTTCTAGTAATTTAATCTGGATTCCTTTTTTGGTTAAAAGGCAGTATGCCGAGGCTCCAATTTTCTACCAGAAAATGTTGCATTATCACTTTAAGTTTTTAAATAAAAGTACAACTGAAATTAAGAACCTTGTATGTGCTGAAGGACAGGAACATTGCATACATTATCTCTGCTGTCACACAAGCAAAAAGAAAAAAATCCTAAGCAGAAAGTATTACCATTTTATAAATTTATAAGGAGACAATGGAGCTGGAAAGATGGCTCAGTGGTTAAGAGCACTGATTGCTCTTGCCAAGGACCCGGGTTCGATCCCCAACACCCATAAGGAAGCTAATCCAGTTTCAGGAGATCCGACACCCTCTTTTGATCTCCACAGGCACTGCAGAACACAGGTGCACTTACATACATGCAATACACTCATATACACATAAGATAAAAATAAAACATTTTGAAACAATTGAGACAAAAGTTTGCAAAAAAACTAAAACAACCAGCCGGGCGTGGTGGCGCACGCCTTTAATCCTAGCACTTGGTAGGCTGAGGCAGGTGGATCTCTGTCAGTTCAAGGCTAGCCTGGTCTACAGAGTGACTTCCAGGACAGCTGGGGCTACAGGGAGACCCTGTCTCGAAAAGACCAAAAAAAAAAAAACAAAAACAAAAACAAAAAAACAAACAAACAAAAAAACTAAAACAACCAAAGTCTCACACATAAGACTAAGAGGAAAATGGATTCAAATCCAGATCTGGTTCCAAAGCCTATTCTCTTCCCACCAAACTTTGTCAATTTCTTCTACTACATAAAATACAATTTCCAGAGATCTCCTTAAAAAACTCTTAAGACGGGGCTGAAGAGATGGCCTAGCGGTTAAGAGCACAGACTACTCTTGCAGAGGACCTGGGTTCGATCCCCAGCACCCACATGGAGGCTGAGAACCATCTTTAACTCCAGTTCCAGGGGAATCCGACACCGTCTTCTGACTTCCGTGGCATTGCACGACAGGGGTGCACAAACCTACATGCAGACAGTATATTCATACACACAAAAATAAAAAATTAAAAAAAAAAAAAAACACTCTTAAGACATCCTGAAGAGAGAACTGTGTGGGCCTTTCTTAGAACTAGAGTTTAATCCCACACCTTTAATCCCAACACTCGGGAAGCAGGGACAGGGCAGGAGGATCTCTGTGAGTTCCAGGCCAGCCTGGTCTACATAGTGAGTTCCAAGCCAGATGGGGCTCAAGGAAACCCTGTCTCAAAAAACAAACAAACAAAAAAACTACAGTTTATGGTTAAACGCCCTCCATTAACAGTATACAAAGAAAAATTTACATGACTTTAATATAAAAAACAAGGTAATACATGTGACATGAATACACTTTGAAAACTAATAAAAAGGAATGAAGCCAGAATACTTTATTTCTTCCAATTGTTTCATCTTTTCCCTTGTCTCTCACACAAAGGATCAGGCATGGAATGGTCTAGCATATTTTAGTGAATTAATGTTAGATTGCACATATTTAAAAGTACACATTAAAGACCGAGAGAATACAAACCAAAATTTGTAAAGCAGAATGTAACATAAGCAGACTAATCTAAAATGTCTAATCGCTGACATTAATTTTGAATATAACATCGAGTTCATTTTTCTGTGTAAACTTCCTTATTCACCTTTTCTTGTAATCTAATTTTTCCAGGCTGTCATTTAAAATTTCCAAACTAAAGCAGCAAACTCAACATTCTTGAAAAATAAACCCTTTACACACAAAGTCACAGGAAAAAAGAATTTTCCTGTGTGCGCAATTCCAAAACTGGTTTAGAATTTTAGTCGGCATGAACGTGAGAATAATAGTGACAAGTTTTTCTTCAAAACTTTTTCATATTGAACACTTGTCCGAGAATCCCACATTACCCGAGGGCAATTTTGAAGATTAAGAGAAAAACAGCTCGAGGCTGCATTGTCTAGCTCCAAGATTTTGTAATACTGAGAATCTCTTATTGGCAATTACCTCAAACAAAAGCTGTTTACATATCCTCAAGGATGAGAGTCCGTGGCTTACACATATCCCCTCTTTAACAACACAAGGAAGCACACCAACACAGATGCCTAAAATCCCGTGTTCATCACTTCTCCGAGAAATGTGCAAGTGTCACCGCCATTTGCATCCCAGAGGCGACGTACTCGGCTTCCGCGCACACCCGGAAGCACGGCCCGCAACACCCCGCACATCCAACGCCCCCGCCCCCACCCCCACCCTCGCCAACTCGCTTTTCCCGCCAGGATGCGGCGCGCAGAGCGGGCCTGAGGATCAGCGGTGTAGCCGCGCGGAGCAGGCCAAGCCGTCCTGGCTGTCAGGCCTGCGGATCTGCTGGCCCGCGGCGAAGGGGAAGGGGCGGCCCGATCTCGGAGAGGGCGCCACTTGCTCCTCCGACCCGGCCGGGGTGACGCCGTGAGGCGGCTGAGCTAGACAACGCGGCGGCGAGGCGGCTGGCGGGGCAGTGAGGACAGGACGCCCGGCCGCGGCCTACCCGGGGGTCCCACAGCTCCGCCCGCCCCCATCCCCGCCGCCGCCATTTTGTGCGCAGTCGCTACGACACATACAATAGTCGGCCACGACCTCACAGGGACGACTCGGAACACGCACGCCTGGCCTCGGCCTTCCAGCCCCCTGTTCCCCGCAAGGCAGCGGTCCTACCTATGCCTACCGACTAACAGCCGGATACCATCGGCTCCTCAGTTTAGCACTCAGCCTCCAGTCTTGACGCCGCACAAGCTACCGCCTCCACAGGACTGCACGCATGCGCACCTCCGAGCCCCCGTCCGCCCACTGCGCCTGCGTGTCGCGGAATCGCCCTTTGTAGGAGATGCTGTCTGGAGCCGGGCCACCAGAAGCGGAAGGGGGAGGTCGTCCACTAAGGCGGGTCCCAACGCTTGCAGAGACCCAAGCACCATTACCCAGCCTTGGGGTAATACTCCCTGACTTCTCTCACCTTGTAAAAGGTCGGGAAATTAGATTGGGATGGTTACTGAGCTAAAAGCTCTGGAATTTTCATATCTCTCTTGATGACTTTTTTTTTTTTTTTGAAACAGGGTCTCCCTATAACCCCAGTTGGCCTGGAGCTCACTCTGTAGACCAGGCTGACCTTGGAACTCTCAGAGATCCACCTGCCTCTACCTCCCAAGTGCTAGGATTAAAGGCGTGCACCACCACGCCCGGCTTAAAGGGCGGTTCTTAGCCACCATGTGGGTGCTGGGAATCGAACCTGGGTCCTCTGAAAGAGCACTCAGCACTTTTTTTTTTTATGTGTATGAGTGTACTGTCTGCATGTAGGTAAGTGCACCCCTTTCGTGCAGTGCCGCGGAGGTCAGAAGAGGGTGTCAGATTTCCCTGGAACTGGAGTTAGAGACTGTTCTTAGCCGCCATGTGGGTGCTGGGTCGAACCCGGGTCAGTAAGAGCAGTCGGTGCTTTTAACCTCTGAGCCACCTCTCCAGCCCCACACTTAATGATTTTTTAAAAAGGTACCTGTGCGCTAGAGAGACACCTAGCGGTTAAGAGAGCCGACCGCTCTTACAGAGGACCCGGGTTCGATCCCCAGCACCCACATGGCGGCCGAGAACCGTCCGAAACTCCAATTCCAGGAGAACTCCAGTAGGGGAATCCGACACCCTCTTCTGACCTCCGCGGCATTGCACGACACGGGTGCACAAACCTGCATGCAGACAGTACGTTCATACACATACAGAAATAAATAAAATTAAAAAAAAATTTTTTTAAACCACCAACGACAAAAGAGTATTTTCAGGAAAACCTCCCAAGCACGTACCCTTTTCTCTCTGAACCAGCTGATCCAGAGACTCCTTCAGAACTGATGATCGCATGGTGCACATGTTATTGCAGTGGGCTAGCATTGGATAGGGAATCACCATGCTGGAGATCCGATTCCGATGCAGGAAGCGAAGTATCATTGATGAGTGAATACCGAGGCCCTCCTTTGATTCAGAAAATATGTCTATGAAACCTAAAGAAACAAAATCCATGTTTGGTATTTTGGGGAAGCTAACACATGCACGTGCTCACACAGAGACACACATACACATAATCAAAAATAAAATCAAACCAGGGCTGGAGAGATGGCCTAGCGGTTAAGAGCGCCGACCGCTCTTACAGAGGACCCAGGTTCGATTCCCAGCACCCACATGGCGGCCGAGAACCGTCTGTAACTCCAATTCCAGGAGAACTCCAGTTCCAGGGGAATCCGAGACCCTCTTCTGACCTCCACGGCATTGCATGACACGGGTGCACAAAATTGCATGCAGACAGTACATCATACACATACAGAAATAAATAAAATTAATAATAAAAAATTAAAAAAATAAAATAAAATCAAACCCTGGGGCTAGAGAGATGGTTCAGCAGCTAAAAACAGTAGCTTCTCTTGCAGAGACAGGATCTGGGTTCAGCTCCTAGCACCCAAATGGTAGCTAACAATTGCAGTTCCAGGGAATCTGACCCCCCCACTTTTGCCCTCTGTGGGCACTGCATGGACAGGTGTACTTACAAACATGCAGGCAAACTCATATACATATGTAGATGCACACTCATATACATAAAATAAAGATAAGTAAATTAAAATAAATTCTAAAAAGCAAAAACAAACTTACGAGTGTAGATGCACATAGATGCACTCGTGCATGCATACATGCACAATCTGAGGTATTCAAATAATGCTCCTGATGCTATTCACACATTTACAATGCAAAGATGGGAGCAATGTGCAAATGGCACGTTAGCTAAATTAAATTCAAAGTACAGTTTTAACTGCCACGAGACCAGAAAAAATCCCTGCATACAGACTACTACAATGCTCTATAAAAAGTACACAATGTGCCGGGTGTGGTGGTGCACGCTTTTAATCCTAGCACTAGGGAGGCAGAGGCAGGTGGACCTTTGTGAGTTCAAGGCCAGCCTGGTCTACAATGTGAGTTCCAGGACAGCTGGGGCCACAGGGAGACCCTGTCTCAAAAAAGACCAAAAAAAAAAAAGTACACAATGAACCAAGCATAGTGGTGCATGCCTTAATCCCAGCACTCAGGAGGCAGAGGCAGGCAGGCAGATCTCTGTGAGTTCAAGGCCAGCCTAGTCTACAGAGCAAGCTCCAGGCCAGGTGGGACTAAAGGGAGACCCTGTCTCAAAAATACAAAAAAAAAAAGTACACAATGAAAGACAACTTGAGGAGGAATGGAAGCATTCAGTCTGTATTAGGATATAGACATTATCCTTCCACAACTCAATACATCAGTCAGTAGTAGGTCAGAGGGGTCAAAAGCAATTGGATTTACACTGGCCACCAAAATTTATCCTGCCTTTACTCCTGCTTTGGCAACACTAAGTATTTCATCATTTAGTGTACAGAACAGGAAAAGTTTTTAGGTCAAATGATGTGCAATGCTATTTCCCTTTCAGACTCAACTATCTTCTCACTGGAAAGAAATGAAGGCAATTTTATTCTGTCTTTACATAAGTAGGAGTCACCAAGGAAATAATAAGAACACAGCCTGGGTTGGGGATTCAATATAGTTTAGTTGTACAGTGTTTGCCTAGCATGCACAAGGCCCTGGGTTTAATGTCAGTACCACAAAGACAGAGAAAATAATGCAAAACAAAAACAAACGAGCAAAACATTAAAAAGTCAAGTTTTTTTCCCCCAGTGTACAATGCAGAAGCAACATTACTTAATTTGGAGGTTTTTTTGGAGGGGGGGGTTGTTTTGTTTCTTTGAAACAGGGTCTCCCTATAGCTCCCACTATGCTGAAACTAGCTATGTAGACTAGGCTGGCCTTGAAGTCACAGAGATCTGCCTGCCTCTGCCTTCTGAGTGCTGGGATTAGAGAAATACATCACTAGGCTCAGCTAATATTACTAAGTTATTTTTATTCTTTTTTTTTTTTTTTTTTTTTTTTTTNCCTGAGTGCTAGGATTAAAGGCCCGGCTCAGCCTGCTTTTTTTTTTTTTTTTTTTACTTCTTATGTGTATGAGTGTACTGTCTGCATTGTAGGTAGGTGTACCCATGTAGTGCAATGCTGCAGAGGTCAGAAGAGGGCATCGGATTCCCCTGGAACTGGACTTAAAGATGGTTCTTAGCTGCCATGTGGTTGCTGGGAATTGAACCCAGGTCCTCTGCAAGAGCAGTCAGTGCTCTTAACCGCTGAGCCATCTCTCCAGCCCCTCAGCCTGCTTTCTTATACAATACACAACAACCTGCCCAGGGGTGGTACCGCCAACAGTGGGCTGGGCCCTCCCATATCTCTCAACAATCAAGAAGATGTTCCACAGATTTGGCCACAGGCCAGTCCAATGGAAGTAATTCCCCAATTGAGACTCCCTCAACACAGGTGTGTCAAGTTGACAGTAAAGCACAGCCTGATACTTGTCTTACTGATTATCAACACATCTCCAAGTAAACAGGAGATCCTCTTTTCTTCACATATGTATAATATAAGTAGTACAGTCACAACAATTCTACCCACTATGAAATGCTGAATATGGATCGTCTTTTACTACTACAAATACTATTGTGTACCAGCAAGCTAACTAAATGTTACTTTGATTTCATAAAGCTACAACCTCAATTGTGGAACTATTAAGTAAATAATTTTATGTGTGGTGAGACAAGGTCTTAACATGTAGACCAGGTTGGGCTTGAATTCAGATATCCACCTGGCTTTGCCTCCTGAGTGCTGGGATAAAGATAAAATTTTAATAGATGTCAGTTCCAGGGGATCTGGCCCTCTCATCTGTCCTCCACAAGCACTGTACAACATGTTTGCACTTACACACATGCAGGCATAACACTCATACACATAAAATTAAAAAAATTGGGGCTGGAGAGATGGCTCAGCAGTTAAGAGCACCAACTGATCTTGCAGAGGACCTGGCTTCAATTCCCAGCACCCACATGGCTGCTAAGAACTGTCTTTAACTCCAGTTCCAGGGGAATCTGACGCCCTCTTCTGACCTCCGCAGCATTGCACGACATGGGTGCACCAACCTACATGCAGACAGTACACTCATACACATAATAAATAGCCGGGCGTGGTGGTGCACGCCTTTAATCCTAGCAGAGGCAGGCGGATCTTTGGGAGTTCAAGGCCAGCCTGGTCTACAGAGCAAGTTCCAGGTCATCTGGGGCTACAGGGAGACCCTGTCTCGAAAAGACCAAAAAAACAAAACAATAAATAAATAAGGGGCTGGAGAGATGGCTCAGTGGTTAAGAGCACTGACTGCTCTTACAGAGGTCCCAGGTTCAATTCTCAGCACCCACATGGCAGCTAAGAACCGTCCTTAAGCTGGGTGTGGTGGCACACATCTTTGATCCTAGCACTGGGGAGGCAGAGGCAGGTGGATCTCTGTGAGTTCAAGGCCAGTTGGGGCTATAGGGAGACCCTGCCCCCCCCAAAAAAAAGGCCAAATATCCACATCAAAGACTGGCATAGCATATGACATCGGTGTAGTACTGGCACTTTTATCTTGGTGACAATCAGTGGCTACCTAATTGAACTTAAAATTAAAGCCCACTCAATGGGAGGAAACTCCTGTGTGGTAACAGTCCATCACTGATGGAAGTCAGAGCAAGAACTAAAGATAGGAACCTGGCACAGGAACCATGGAGGAGCACTGCTTACTAGCTTGCTCAGTCCAAGAGTTTGGGTGCCAAGGCAGTTCCAAATCTAGTGCCAAAAATACCTCCTCAAACATAATGTAAGAATCTGTTCCCATCAAAAAGATAAAAAAAAAAATGTTCCCTACAGGATTATCATGTGCCCTTTACCCCACAAGACAGAGATGCACTATGAGAATGGAAGTGTAGAAGTTTTCACAGATAAGTTTTCCAGTTAACCAACCATAACTGGTGTGGTTGTTTAAATGAAAAATGTCCCCAATAGGCTTATCTATTTGAACACTTAGCCCCAGTTGTGGGGCTTGAGACATAAATGATGTCTGTATGTACATGCATAGGAGACAGGTATCATCAAAGAAAAAATGAGGAAAATAGGGGTACTTTAACTGGAGAGGACACAGAGAGAGGGTTAGACAGGAAGAAAGAAGAGATAAATAATCCCTAGCTACTGTAAAACCAGAGGGAATCCTATTAATCTAAAAGCCTACTGAAAAAATTATACATACAGTATCTCTGACATGAGTCCATGTGTACAGATGAAGGCTACATAATAAGAAACAGTGCCAGACAGGAGAAAACCTCTTTTGAGTTGTTGGCCAAGGTAGTCCAAGAGACTCCCAAAATTACACAGACTATTTTTTTAAATGATTTTTTTTATGTGTATGAATGTACTGTCTGTGTGTAGGTTTGTGCACCTGTGTCGTGCAATGCCTCGGAGGTCAGAAGAGGGTGTCAGATTCCCCTGGAATTGGAGTTCTCCTGGAATTGGAGTTACAGACGGTTCTTAGCTGCCATGTGGGTGCTGGGGATTGAACCCAGGTCCTCTGCAAGAGTGGTCGGCGCTCTTAACCGCTAGGCCATCTCTCTAGCCCCTACACAGACTATTGCCACAGCCCTTGATCACCTCCCAGAACGTGCACCCTATTGGTGAAGACAGGATATACTTTAGACACAGGATTTGGAAAAATGGAGCTGGAACTGATGTGGAGGCTATTATTAAAGAAAGCTGTGAAAGTGAAACCTGGGTTGCAGTGGAGCCCCCAAGATATTGGAGATGCCAGAGACATGAGATATCTGCCACGGAGATTTATGTACAGGGAGTGGAATCAGCCCAAGAGGAAGATGTTGCAGGTAGAAAAGCTAGAGGAGCCAGGCGTGGTGGTGCACACCTTTAATCCTAGCACTTGGGAGGCAGAGGCAGGCGGATCTTTGGGAGTTCAAGGTCACCCTGGTCTCCATAGCAAGTTGCAGGACAGCCGGAGCTACAGGGAGACCCTGTCTCAAAAAGACCCCCCCCCAAAAAAAAAAAAGCTAGAGGAGCAGAGGAACTACTGTTCCAGACATGAGACATGGAGCTACAAGATTTGGTGTTTGACCTGCTAGGTTCTGGTTGGGCTTTGGTCCCATATTTTCCTCACTATTCCCCCTCACCCATTTCTCCCTTTTTGAATGAGAAAAGCCTATATTCTGTGCCATTATATAGTGGAAGAATGTAGTTTGCTTTTTGATTTTTAAGTGGTTAACAGAGTGCCTTGAGTCTCAGAAGAGACGTTAGATTTTTGAAAAATGTTGAGACTGTTAAAAGACTATGGGGGGTGCTGGAGAAATGGCTCAGCAGTTAAGAGCACTGGCTGTTCTTGTAGAAAACCCAGGTTTGAATCATCCGCAACTCCAGTTCCTCTTCTGTCCTCTGCAGGCACTGCAGGAAATGGGTGCATTTACATACATACAGGCATAACACTTATACACATAGATAAGTAAATTTAAAAAAGACTATGGGGATTTTTTTTTTTGCACTCCCGGATAAAGTTTACTTCAGGGTAGCTAGGGCTAAGCTCAACTCAAAATAGAGCCAGCACTGGCCCTGGCATTTAAGGGAGTAAGAACTCAGGTAGGGGTCGGGGAAGGGTGTTAAGTAGAGCAGAAGGGCAGAAGATTCCTGAGCCATCTGTGTTCCATAAGCAAAGGCAGGTTAGTAGGGCAGGTTTCTCATGCCTGACCTTGAATGCCCTTGCATTTCAAATTGGTTCTGGGTCTTTGTGGAATTCACACCCTAACATTGCAGCCTTTTGGTTTTCTTTTTTTTTTTTTTTTTTTTTTATACGTATGAATGTACTGTCTGCATGCAGGTCTGTGCACCCGTGTCGTGCAATGCCGCGGAGGTCAGAAGAGGGTCTCGGATTCCCCTGGAACTGGAGTTCTCCTGGAATTGGAGTTACAGACGGTTCTTAGCCGCCATGTGGGTGCTGGGGATCGAACCCGGGTCCTCTGCAAGAGCGTCGGTGCTCTTAACCGCTAGGCTATCTCCAGCCCCAAGCCTTTTGGTTTTCATAGGAAAAGGGGTGAAGATCTATCTTCTGTAACTGACTCCTGTGCAAGTTTGAAGATTTGAGCTCTCAGCTTTCTACTCTGGACACCTCTGCTGCCATGCCTGGGCTGGGGGAGATGGCTCAGTAAAGTAGTTGCTGTAAGAGCTTGAGGAGCTGTGTTCAGATCCCCTGCACCCATGTAAAATGCTGCTGGGCTTGGCAGTGCATGTCTACAATCTCAGTTCTGAGACTGTAGAGTCAGAAGGATCTTTGAAGCTCATTACCCAGCTAGCCTAACTGAATTCATAAGTTCAGATTCCTTGAGAGACTCTGTCTTAAAAAAACAGGAAGGATGGGGCTGGAGAGATGGCCTAGCGGTTAAGAGTGCCGACTGCTCTTGCAGAGGACCAGGGTTCAATCCCCAGCACCACATGGCGGCTGAGAACATCTTTAACTCCAGTTCCAGGGGATGCCCTCTTCTGACCTACATGCAGACAGTACACTCATACACATACAAAATAAATAAATAAATAAATAAATAAATAAATAAGCAGAGTTTAAAAAGTTAAACAAACAAAAAAACAAAAAAACCAGGATAGAGAAAGCCAGGAGTGGTGGTGCATGCCTTTAGTCCCAGCACTAGGGAGAAAGAGGCAGGCAGATAGATCTCTGTAAGTTCAAGGCCATAGCAAGTCCCAGGCCAGCTGGGGCTACAGGGAGACCTGTCTCAAAAAGACCAAAACAACAACAACAATAATAATGATACCTGATACTGATTTCTGGCCTCCATACTATCTCTCCCTGTCTCTCTCTCTTTCACACACATACATGCATACACATTTCCATACCTCATGAGCAAGTGCACACACAGAGGGGAGAGATTTGCCCGGCAGCTTATACCATTGTTGCCATTGAAAACTCTACTCAGAGCTTGAGCCTGGTAGCACAGATGACCTATAATCCCAGCCATTGGGAAATCTAAGGCTGGAGGACTCTACTAGTTCTAAGCAAGCCTGTGCTACATTACAGCGTGAGCTTAAGGCCTGCTTGGGAAACTTTTTTTCTCAAAAGAAAAAGTGAAAAGAAGACTGAGGATGTGGCTCAGTGGTAACACACTTGTCAGGTATGAGGGCTGGATATACAAAACAACCCAGCTGAGTTAAGTGTCCTATCCTCCAAGGATCCTAGCCAGAGGCCAACCCGCACAGGAACATTTCCTATTATCAGGAACTTCACTTCTTGGACCTCCACCAACCAGATCCAGGCATCTTTCTGGAAACTGATCTTGTAGCCATTAACTCAGTGCTTACACTAAGCTCTCATGGAGACATTTGTGTCAACCTGTAGCTGTTAATCCAGTGTTTACCACTAACCTCTCATGGAGGAATTTATGTTAACCTGTTTACACTGCTCTGTGACAGACTCTCCTCTGTGTTATGTGGACCTTGCCATCCCATATGACATTAGTAGGACTTAATGGACTGGGGAGGTCTGCACATTAGCAGCACCATGTTGCATGGGCACCCATGGTACATCATGTCTGACTCCTGCTTCTGCAGAGATCCCAAAGAGATTGAAAAGGGAGAAGCAAGTCATTACTGCAAAGGCAGAGACCAAGGAAGAATTCAGGGTAAATGAATTCCCTCAGCTCTTGCTTACTGATCAACTTGAAGTGACAGGTCTGTAGATGGGGAGGTACCCTCTGGCTATTCCACAGTTTCCTACTGAAGATTGGTCTGCAGCACTGCTCAGAGAACTGAATGACAGGAGCAACCACTGAGCGGACTTAAGCATTTTTTTTCCAGAGATTCAAGGAGAACAAAAATAAGCTTAATTGAAAATTGCTGGGCATGGTGGAGCATGCCTTTAATCCCAGCACTCGGGAGGCAGAGGCAGGCGGATCTCTGTGAGTTCAACATAGGGAATTCCAGGGTAGATGGGGCTATAGGAAGACCTGTCTCAAAAAGACCAAAAAAAAAAAAAAAAAGTTTCTCTTAAAGCCACAAAAACAAGGCCCCAAATTCCCCTATTATGAAATTGTTGGCAGGGCAGAAATCTCTCTCCCAAAAAGGCAAGCCTAGAAGATCAAAAATTACTATCAGAGACCATCATCCTGTTCATGCACCAAGGTTGTCATTACAAAAGTGAGTCATGGGAATGGAGAGATGGCTCAGCAGTTAAGAGCACCAACTGCTCTTGCAGAGGGCCCAGGTTTGACTCCCAGCATCCACATGGCGGCTAAGAAATGTCTTTAGCTCCAGTTCAAGGGGAATCTGATGCTCTCTTCTGACCTCCGCAATATTGCACGACACGTGTGCACAACCTACATGCAGACATTACACTCATACACATAAAAAATAATAAATACATTTAAAAAATGTGAGTCAGGAGCACAGTCTAAGTGGGAAAAAAAAAAAGTGAGTCAGGGCCGGTGTGGTAGCACATGCCTTTAATCTCAGCACTCAGGAGGCAGAGGCAGGAGGATCTCTGTGAGTTCAAGGCCAGCGTGGTCTACAGAGTGAGTTCCAAGCCAGCTTTGGGCTACAGGGAGACCCTGACTCCAAAAGACAATAAATAAATAAATAAATAAATAAATAAATAAATAAATAAGAGTCACTTGGGAGGCAGAGGCAGGTGGATATTTGTGAGTTCAAGGCCAGCCTGGTCTACAAAGTGACTTCCAGGACAGCTGGAGCTACAGGGAGACCCTGTATCAAAAAGACAAAATGATAATAATAATAACAATAATAATAATAATAATAAATTAATAATTTTTGAAAATTTATTTTTAAAAAGGCTTACCAAGATAAAA
>VZQC01012836.1:1100324-1148043 GCA_009823505.1 Rhizomys pruinosus
CATTTCAAACCCTGACAAGACACAACTGGACCTTGAGGTTACAGACATCCGACGCATGGACGCAACTCCCATTGCTGTCATGGACCTTGGGGCAAAATCCCATAGAAACATATCCAACCTACCTCACACGTGTGTAAAGGATATGCAACACATCCCAATAAAAATTCCCAAGGTTTCTCAATTGCTTGGGGAAAAACAAAATCATCCTTCACTACTTGTCACAACAAGCAGACCTCCGAATTCAAAGCCCCCGCTGATGCGAACAAAGCAAGTACAGGGGGGACTGTTCGCGTAACCGAACAAACTCCTATACAGGGCTACGACCTCAACAACAGCCGTGTTACTCCTGGCACAAAAAAACAGGAACAGTTCGACACAATGGAATACACAACACTCAATGAAGATCCATAACTGACACATTCACAGTACATTTCAACCAACTCTTTTGACCAAGGGGACAAAGACAGGACAAGGGATAAAGACAGCTGTGTTTGGACAAATAAACTTGATACCACTGTAGCAGAATGAAATTTTATCGTAAACCCCGACCTTCACCTGCTTACAAAAGTCAAACCTCCAGATGGATCAACAGACCCTCCACGTGACAAACTAAAACTTGGATGTGATTAGAAATCAGACAATTACCGAGGCCATAGGTCATAGTGAAAAAGATCTTCTCTAATATCAGACCGCCGCTGACAATAAATAAGCTGCCAATTGACCAAATGGACCTCCATTCAAATCCCCACTTCCTGTTACCCCACCATACCATCACCTTTCCTTTGAATCGACAACCCACCTCGTGTTATGACACCCTTCACTGCAGAGACCATTGACCACAGCCTTTAAATTTCGCAGGAGTATTAAAGGCCTAAAAACAAAATAGAAGACAAGAACCAACCACATGACTCCACTCAATAGATGGGAGCACATCTTTCTGTAAATACGACTTCCAGAGGTATGTGAACAGTGAGATGGTCGGTAACCCATCTTAAGAAGTTCAACATTGCTAATAATTAATGAAATGCACATTTAAACCCACTTTAAAGATTATTCATCTTACCCAAAAAGGGCTACCCTGGCGTCGGCACTCAGGCTACCGCTTCTGATACCACAATGGTGGATGGTATGTTTGTTTGAGGGATTCCCACGCATTCTCTTGCGTGGGGATAGTGTAAACTTTGTTTACAGCTCCATATCGAAGCAAGTTTGTCGGAGACTTCTTAGACGGCCTCAAAATGAGCCTCCTATTGACTCCAGTTCCCTACCCCCCTTGGTATATACCCCCACAGCGACACCTCTTAATGCAGATTGATACATTTCATCTAGCTTATGGTTCTTCCTTCTCCTGTTCCCCCTCCTCGCAAACCAGCTGGACCCCGTCCCGGTCCCCCTCCTTGTTTGTTTCCCTAGTGGCCTCTGCCAATGTCTTTTTTTTTTCCTCCCCCCTGTTGGCGTCTCTTGCCGCCCTTGTTTTTTTTACTGTGCGGTCCCCCCTCCTTTTCCCTTTTCCTTTCTACCTTTGCTTTTCTTTTTTTTCTTTTCTCCTCCCTTTTCTTTTCCCTTTTTTCCTCGTTCCCCCTTCCCCTCCCCCCCCCCCCTCCCCCCTTTTTTTTTTTTCCCTCTCTTTTTTCTCTTCCCCCTTTCCCCCCCCTCTTCCCCCCCCTTTTTCTCTTTTTCTCTTCTTCCCTTTCCCCTCCCCCCCCCCCCCCTCCCTCCCTTCCCCCTCTTCAAAAATGACTGAAGTGATGAATTGGGAAGGGTGGGAGGGGCGGGAGAGGAGCGGGAGAGGGGAGGGAGAGGGGAGAAAAAAAAAAAAAAAAAGGGGGCGGGAGGGGGGGAGAGGGACGGAGGTGGGAGAGAGGGACACGGGTGTATTTTTTTGATATCCGATTAATGTATATTTATTGACGTGAGTTCAACAAAGTATCCAGTTTTGCCCAGACATTGTTTACAGGTTACATGGTGGTTTTAGGACTTAGTAAGTAAATATGTGTATATTAAAACAACATTGGTTTATAGGATCTGATAACTTAAAAACCGTAAATGCATCTGAGTTAAATGAAGATATTAAATCGCTGTTGTCCACCAATTTGTTTACTTAAAATCTATATTAACAATAACTTTGGGATTGGCAAATACAAATGTTCTCTTATAATTTTCTCTGTTGTTTAAACAGTTATCACCTTGTAGCATTCTCAAGATGATTTAACATAAAAAAAAAAAAAAAAAAAAATCAAGTTTGCTTCCCACGTAATCAATTACCGTCACCTAAAACAGCATGGGTGAATTTTGATGAAATCTGTGCCTTGATTCCACCCTATAGGTATGTATAATACAAAATACTTTTTAAAAAAAAAAAAAAAAAAAAAACAAAAAACCTAAAAAAATAAATGGGGGGGGGGGGAAGGGAGCATGGAAATTACAGATAGATATGAAACCTTCTCGTCAAAAAACCTTGCAATTCAAATCTTTAAAAACTACAAACTACAGTAAAAGTATTTGTATTTTCCAACAGGTGAAAATGTCACCAACCTAACAGCTGAGAAGACAAGATACAGGTTTGCATTGAGTGGGATGTACCGGAAAGGCCAACAGAAAGGTTGGCCCATTTGAATTGAAAGGAAGAAAAGCCTCAGGTTGCTACAAAATCAAACCCCTCCCTCTGTGGATCCTACTTTGTAACAACTATTTATTAATGCTAGTCCTAACAAAACTTACCTTCTAGGTGCCTTCAAAGGTTTTAATAGGACAGACTTTCTTACCTCCCCCCATAGAACAAGGAGAAATATGATTGTGCTGATGAGGTCGTTCTCCAAACTGTAAATTGGAGACAACTATTATTATAGAGGTAGGGGTGGTAAATCTCTTATAAAAAACTGGTATAATAAAATCCTTCTTTAATTGACCTTAATTAGACCTCGGGAGGAACTGTGAAAAGGATTATTCTCTATTCAGAACCAAATATAATACTAAAGTCTCCTTAAGCTATGCACTTAAGCAAAATATATTAATACAGGAGCTCTGACATCAGCAATGGATTATTCTACCAAGGAGATGTTGGCCAGGGGATCCAAGCCCCCACAAAAGGTAAAGGCTCCTTGCCTCTAAACTGGGATACCTGCAAGAAGAGAGGCGATAAGGCCCTGCTGTCAAAGACCTGATGTTATCATGGGAAAAATGTATTGAGACCACACATGCAAGTGTACAGATGGCCTCTGGAATACCAGAGAGTGTTAACAAAGGCCACTAAACCAATAAAGCAAATATGGGTCTCCTTGAGTCAAGCAAGACTCCTCTGTCAACACCAGCTACACCTCACCTGCCTGGAAATACTGTGCAGCAGAGGCAGGCATATGCCTGCATATCACAAATCTAATTGCCTATTGGCTCTCTCCTTGGAGGAATAACCCACAGCTAAAGCCACAAGCTTATATCCTCTAATGGTTAGGAGATGTTATAAACCACAGTAAGACCCTGTCATATTTAACAGAAAAAAAATGTAATTCATGGATTAACATCCCATCCAAACATCTGTGTCTATACCAAAGTAACCTACCATAACTATTAGTACTGTTTAAATACCTATATATCTAATTGCTTGTGCTTCATTAGTAGGATTGAAAGGTTATTCCTGGACAAACTATCAGCCCATGAAAGGAAACAGCCAGAATTGACCAGAGTTGGTAGAATGTAAGGGCTGCGATTGGGGTGAATGGTGAAACTACAGCAATATAGTCTGGATACTCATTTGATCAACTTGATTGAACATACAAGCCCCCCCCCCGGCTGGATGGTGGGACCCATGGGCTGTGTGGGTTTGGGCATAACTGCCTGCACATTGGTTTTACATGAAGGATGCTTGTACTCATAAATTATCACATATTGCTAAAAAATGAAAAAGAAAACTGAGAGAAAGATGCAGGACAGGTATGGCAGAATGCATGATCTGGGATGGGGTGTGGTGGGGTGGTGGGAAGGGAAAGGGAAATATGCCTGAACTGAATTGGAAAATGATGTATGAAATACACAAAGCATCGATAAAAAAAAAAAGATTTATTTATGCTGGGCATGGTGGTGCATGCCTTTGATCCCAGCACTCGGGAGGGTAGAGAAAGGTGGATCTCTGTGAGTTTAAGGCCAGCCTGGTCTACATAGTGAGTACAGCTGGAGCTACAGGGAGACCCCGTCAAGACCAAAAAAAAAAAAAAGATTTATTTATTTCTATTTTATGTATATGAGTGTTTTGCCTGCATGTACATGCATGTCTGGTGTCCACAGGGCCCAGAAGACAGTATATTGTCTCTTGGAACTGGAGTTACCGATGGTTATTAGCTGCCATGTAGGTGCTTGAAACCAAACCTAGGTCCTCTGCAAGACCAAGTACTCTTAGCTGCTGCTGAGCCATCTCTCCAAACTGTAGATTATTTCTTATGGAAAAACATTTTCTCAAACACTTGAGAAAACTGAATCATATAAACATGAGTTTTTTCCAAATTTTATGTGTATGAGCATATTACTTACATGTGTGTTAAGTGTAACCATGTCGTGAAATGCCCAAGGAAGTTAGAAAATGGTGTTGAAGCCCCTAGAACTGGAGTTAAGGATGGTTGTTAGACACCATGTGACTTCTGGGAATCAAACCTGGGTCCTCTGCAAGAACAGTCAGTGCTCTTAACTACTGAGCCCCAAATATGACACTTCAGCCCCAAATATGACACTCTTTTTTTAAATTTTATTTATTTATTTATGTGTATGAATGTACCATTTGCATGTAGGTCTGTGCACCCGTGTCGTGCAATGCCTCGGAGGTCAGAAGAGGGTGTCAGATTCCCCTGGAACTGGAGTTCTCCTGGAATTGGAGTTACAGACGGTTCTCAGCCACCATGTGGGTGCTGGGGATCGAACCCGGGTCCTCTGTAAGAGCAGTCGGTACTCTTAACCACTAGGCCATCTCTCCAGCCCCCAAATATGACACTCTTTATAAATGTCCCTGTAAAGAAATATTTGCAGTGTTTTGATGGGCTGTAATGTAAACAAGATAGAGCTTGTTTAATATAAACCTTAGGCTGACAACCTGTCAGGCTCGTCGTCATATCCTGTGGAAGTGCACTGGACAAGAACTATTGGAAGCTCCTGTCTTGTTTCCTGAAGACTTCACCCCATGTATCTTTTCCCTTTGCCATGTTTTTTCCACATCGTTTTACTGTTAAACATCTTAGCTGTGGCCAGGTATGGTGGCACTCATCTTTAATCCCAGCATTTGGGGGGCAGAGGCAAGCAGATCTCTGTGAGATTGAAGTAGGTCTGGTTTACATAATGAGTTCCAGGCCAACTGGGGCAAAAGGGAAACCCTATTGAGGGGGAAGGGAATCTAAATTTGATTAAGATATATTATATGAAATGCACAAAAACTCAAAAATTTTTATAACAACAAAGATCTTAGCTATAAACAGAAATGTATAGATTTCCACTAGTCCTCCCATTAGTCACTGGCGAAAGGGATGGTCATAGGGACTCTTGATATTTCTTTCCCCTAGTGGTCTAGCTCCCAACATTACATCCTGGATTGAGAGGACTGGAAGCTTCTACCTGAAGAAACTGAAAATCCAGGGGTTGGAGACATGGCTCAGCAGTTAAGAGCACGAGCTGTTTTGCAGAAGATATGGGTTTGATTCCCAGTACCCACATGGTCACTAACAACCATCCTTAACTCTAGTTGCAGGGGAATCAGACACCCTCTTCTGACCTCCATGGGCATTGTATGACATGGATACACTTACCTACATGCAAGCAATACACTCATACACAAAACTTAAAAGTAGAAAATGGGATATTAAAAAAAAAAAAAAACTGAAAGAAACTGAAAATCCGAAGAGTAAAAAGGACTTTGAAGGACAGAACCAAAAAATCAAGCAAAAGAAAACTAAAAAAGAAAGAAAAAGAAACTCAAAAAACTTTTCAACAGGAATCCAATAGCACACATTAAGTCCAACAACTGATAAATGAAACCACATGATACAAAAGCTTCTATACAGCAAAGGACACTGTTGTTTGAATGAAAAGGCAACCTAATAGAATGGGAAAAAAATATTTGCCAGCTATACTTCTGACAGAGGGTTACTATCTAGAATAGTCAAAGAACTCAAAAAAAACTAAACATTAAAAAAATCAAACAACAAAATTAAAAATTGGGACAAGGAACTAAACAGAGGGTTCTCCAATGATGAGATGAAAATGGCTGAGAAGTAGTTTTTAAATGTTCAGTATCGCTGGGCGTGGTGGCGCATGCCTTTAATCCTAGCACTTGGGAGGCAGAGGCAGGCAGATCTTTGTGAGTTCGAGGCCAGCCTGGTCTACAGAGTGAGTTCCAGGCCAGCTGGGGCTACAGGGAGACCCTGTCTCGAAAAGACCAAATAAATAAATAAATAAATAAATAAATAAATAAATAACATAAAATAAAATAAAATGTTCAGTATCTCTGGGCGTGGTGGCAAGTGCCTTTAATCCCAGCACTCCGGAGGTAGAGGTAGGTGGATCTCTGTGAGTTCAAGGCCAGCCTGGTCTACAGAGCAAGCTCCAGGACAGCTGGTACTAAAAAGGGAGACCTTGGGCTGGAGAGATAGCTTAGCGGTTAAGAGCACCGACTGCTCTTGCAGAGGACCCGGGTTCGATCTCCAGCACCCACATGGTGGCTAAGAACTGTCTGTAACTCCAATTCCAGGAGAACTCCAGTTCCAGGGGAATCCGACACCCTCTTCTGACCTCTGCGACATTGCACGACATGGGTGCATAAACCTACATGCAGACAATATACTCATATACATACAAAAATAAATAAAATTAAAAAAATAAAAAATAAAAATAAATAAAAATAAAAAGAGAGACCTTGCCTCAAAAATACAAAAAAAAAAAAAAAAAGGAAAAAACTAAAATGTTCAGTATCTTAAAAGCTGGGGGTAATGGCACACGCCCTTAATCCCAGCCCTCGGGAGGCAGAGGCATGCGTTCAAGGCAGCCTGGTCTAATAGTTCCAGAGAGGGACCCTGTCTAAAAAATAAAAAGTTCAGTATCTTTAGCCATCAGGGAAATAGATTTTAAATAATTACTTTGAGATTTTATCTTACCCCAGTCACAATGGCTAAGATACAAATACCAACAGAAAGAAGGGGGGAAAAAAAGACAAATGCTGGTGAGAATGTGAGGAAAGGGAACACTGATTCTCTGCTGGTGGGAGTGCAAACTGTACAGCCACAACGGAAATCAGTGTGGAGATTTCTCAAACCAGAAACAGATCTAGCACATGATCCAGCCATACCACTCAGGCATATACCCAAAGGAGTCTATATGCTACTACAGAGATACCTGTTCATCCCTGTTCATTGCTGTTCTATTCATAATAGCCAGGGAATGGAAATAACCTAGTCCATCAACTGGTGAATGAGTAATGAACGTATGGTACATTTAGGAATGAATTCAGCAATTAAAATTATGAAATTCACAGGTAAATGGATGGAAATAGATACTAAATGAGTCATACTAAATGAGGTGACTAAGATTCAGAAAAGACAAATGTTTCATGTTCTCTTCCATAAGTGGATGCTAGCTTTGACTCTTTTTAAGTATATGTGTTTCAATTAGAAAATTCATAGAGGTCAGAAAACTAGTAAGGGGCCATGGGAGGGAGGCTTCCTGGGAGGGAGATAGAATACAGTAATAAAGGGAGACAAGGGAATATTGGAGTAGGGAAGGTTAAATGATGGTAGGTAATAGATCTTTGTGAGGTCATAGGCCAGCCTGCTCTACATAAAGAATTCTAAGCTAGCTGGAGTGACGGGGAGACCCTATCTCAAAAACAAAACAAAACAAAAAAAACAAAACAAAAAGCAGCCTCCTATGATCCCAGCTCTGGAGGGGCAGTGATAGGAAGATCACTGGGGCTTGCTGGCCAGCCGGCCCAGCCTAATCACTGAGACCTCAAATACCAGTGAGAAACCCTGCCTCAGAAAACAAACCAGATAGCTCCTGAGAAATAGCACCAAAGGTCAACTTCTAGCCTCGACACACGCACATGTGCACTCACACACAACTGTACACACACATAAACATTTTTAAAATATTCAAAGACTTTACGGGGTCTGGAGAGATGGCCTAGCGGTTAAGAGCACCAACTGCTCTTGCAGAGGACCCAGGTTCGATCCCCAGCACCCACATGGCGGCTGAGAACCGTCTGAAACTCTGATTCCAGAACTCCAGTTCCAGGGGAATCTGACACCCTCTTCTGACCTCCGTGGCATTGCATGACACGGGTGCACAAACCTACATGCAGACAGTACATTCATACACATAAAAAAATAAATTAATTTAAAAAATTAAAATAAAATAAAAAGTTACCTTTTCTTAGAAAGTAACTGAACTAAAGCTGGACGTGGTGGTGCACCCCTTTAATCCCAGCACTCGGGAGGCAGAGGCAGGTGGATTTCTGTGAGTTCAAGGCCAGCCTGATCTACATAGTGTGCTCCAGGCCAGCTGGGACTAAAGGGAGACCCTGTCTCAAAACGACCAAAAAAAAAAGTAACTGAACTAAATGCTTCTTCAACATGAGTAAACTAGAGGCAGTGAGATAGCTTCAGTGGGCTAGTGCTTGCCATACAAGCCTAACAACCTGAATTTCATCACAAATCCCATGTGGAAGAAAACTAACTCCCAACATTGTCCTCTGACCTCCATGTGTGTCCACACATACATACAAAATAATAAAATATTTTGAAATGAGTTTAAAAATTAGGAGTTATACCAAGAAAGAGTGTTGGCAGCCTACCACACAGACAATGTGTGCTGTGCCACGCCCTAAGATGGCGCCGACTTCCTGAGTCACTACAAGCCACTTCCTGCCGTTGCCTTTGCATTGGACAAACTGTGCATGACTACTACTCTCTGGGCCCGCGCCTTGGGCATGCTAATGAGGCATCGGACGGTGCACCAATCCAGAGCATACCCGAACCCTCTGGACTGCTATATAAGCGGTGCTTCTGCCCCATTTCGGGGTCCTTCTCACAAAAGAGCTGTGCACAATAAATATTACCACAGAAGAATCCTGTTGTCCGCGTGAAGTTCTTGCCTGCGAGACTACAGCGCGCGGGACAAGTGGTGCCGAAGACCCGGGAACCTGACATTGTCGCTGGCGCCGAGAGGACCCTTCACTTGGTGAAGAGGGTTCAGAACTGTGGCCAGGTAAGTTTTTCTTTAAGTTAAGTTCTGAGAGATATGCTTTTCTCTGACGATCTAGAGGGATTGCAAGCTTGCCTAATTATTTTATTGGCTGTTGTAATTGATCAAAACTGTAAAAAAGAAATTAGGGAAGGACAACAAGCCCTTGCGGACCTTCAGGAAAGCATGTCAGAAACAGAACGGAGTGAAAGGTTAGATGCACATTCAAAGAAAAAAGAGGATGCTAGCGAGATTATTAATAAAGGTACCTTATACCCATTTAGAGACCTACAAGCCCTGACATTAAATGATTCAGATTCTAATGAAAAATTACCGCTATCTGAGGAGGAGGAATTAGAGGAGGAAGCAGCCCGGTACAAAAATGAACACTTTCGCCCCGCCCGGCGAAAGAAAAGGTTAAAACTGAAAGTAAACAGGTCCCATAGCTTTCCCGCTCCCCTGCCTTCGGCTCCTCCGCCTTATGCATCTGGGAAATGCTCCACCTCCTTTTGTTCCCCGGAGGCGCGACATGCCATGAGGCAAATGTTCCCAATCTGCGTTTGTGTAGTTTGGTGCTTTGTTCAAAGTTAAGTGTTTTCAAAAAAGTATGTTTTGCATGTATTTTTTTACAGTCTTAAATTTTGACTGCTGAAAAGTTTCTATTGTACAAAACTTCATTTAAAAGGTTTTTCTACTGAATCCAGGGTATTCTGAAGATCAAAGCCTGTGTGTAAATGCTACCAAATGGCAAAAACCAACAATAAACCATTTGATTTTTACTTTTTTTCTAAATATCAATGCTTAACCAGAGCTATTTCAATTAATTTGTCAGTAGAGATTTAAAAACAGCTACCCATTTATTCCAGGAGTTAAAAACATAACCATATTCAATGAACCTACAAGTTAAGTGTTAAAAATATGCTCTGTGACTCTGTACTACTAGTATTAGAACTAAAAAATCTTCCATGCAACAAATGCTTAATGCTTTCCATAAATGTGGATTTGTCTGCCTTTATGTAATCTGTATTATATAGAGAAGGGAAAAAGTGTTGCTGCAACCTAATTGGTCACCCTTCTGTACTGGCCGGAGGGAAACAGCTTTGCCCCCTTGGACAGGATGCCAGTCACGGGGAGTACGCTGGACAATTAACGGCCTTTTACCTTTTGGAATACTTCTACTACATTTGAACTATGGCAGCTAGCCCAGCTTGGCTGTGAGTGGAAATATTCTGGCCTATGTGTGACCAGCATCCAATATCAAAACTTCACAAGGGCAGCAAATTTGTCTAACCAATTGTCTAGATATCTTTTAGGTAATTGGACTGGAGAATTTGACAGCTTGATGAACCAACTTCGTATGGCTATTGTCACCGTGAACTCGACTAGAGTGGACGCCTCCCTTGCTGAAGGACTGGCCTCCTGGATTACTGCTGCCGTCTCACACTTCAAACAATGGGCAGGGGTGGCAGGGTTTGGCCTATTTCTATGTGGAGGGATTATAATTATGCTCTGGATTATGTGTAGGCTCCGTGCCCAGCATCAGCGCGATAAAGTAGTCATTGCACAGGCCCTTGCGGCTTTGGAAGCAGGCTCCTCCCCAAACATTTGGCTTAGTATGCTGGAGAAGTAGTCAATGACGGGTAAGACCTGCTGCAAGTATTACCAACCTAAGACAGGGAACAGACCAAAAGCTGTCTGTCCACCCCATGACGGGTAAGGAATACCTCTGCAGAGGCAACCTAAGACAGGCATTCTCCCAGCCAATTTGAATAGAGTCTCTGACAGGTCATGTCGCAGCTGCGGCCCAGAGACCTTGCTCTATTAAAACAGAAAGGGGGAACTGTTGGCAGCCTACCACACAGACAATGTGTGCTGTGCCACGCCCTAAGATGGCGCCGACTTCCTGAGTCACTACAAGCCACTTCCCGCCGTTGCCTTTGCATTGGACAAACTGCGCATGACTAATACTCTGGGCCCGCGCCTTGGGCATGCTAATGAGGCATCGGACGGTGCACCAATCCAGAGCATACCCGAACCCTCTGGACTGCTATATAAGCGGTGCTTCTGCCCCATTTCGGGGTCCTTCTCACAAAAGAGCTGTGCACAATAAATATTACCACAGAAGAATCCTGTTGTCCGCGTGAAGTTCTTGCGGCGAGACTGCAGCGCGGGACAAAAGAGGACAAAGAAAGACCTACGTTATACCCCAAACCTAGACAATTTTATCCTCTAGTCTTTTCATTCAGAATTCTGATTTGATTCAGATTCACATTTTTTAATTTCATAGAGCTTTTCCTCTAATGGTTTCTTTCTCTGGGGCTAAATTGTGCACACTACTTTCTTATCTCTTTAAAAATATTTGCTTTTCGGGGGGCTGGAGAGATGGCCTAGCGGTTGGGAGCACCAACTGCTCTTGCAGAGGACCCAGGTTTGATCTCCAGCACCCACATGGCAACTGAGAACCGTCTTTAACTCCAGTTCCAGGGGAATCCGACACCCTCTTCTGACCTCCGAAGCACTGCACAACACGGGTGCACAAACCTACATGCAGACAATATATTCATACACATAAAAAATAAATTTAATTTAAAAAAATATTTTAAAAAAGATATTTGCTTTTAGTTTTGCTGCAGAACCAGAACCAGAACCAGAGCAGACAAGAGTATAAAGATGGGGGATGCAAGGAAGAGATCTTAAAAAGAAAAGAGAAACTGACAGCCTTGCATTTTCTGGCCTATTTGATGGCGTTAAAGCATTTGGAGAAAAAAAAATCCAAATAATGATGGAAAGTTAAATAAACAAAAGAAAACAAGTCTCAGCTTATTATTTGGGTCTAAAGCTAATCACATTTACCTAGTCAAAATAATAGAAAACAGGGGCTGGAGAGATGGCCTAGTGGTTGGGAGTGCCGACCACTCTTGCAGAGGACCTGGGTTCGATCCCCAGCACCCACATGGCAGCAGAGAGCCGTCTGAGACTCCAATTCCAGGAGAACTCCAGTTCCAGGGGAATCCGACACCCTCTTCTGACCTCCGCGGCATTGCACGACACGGGTGCACAGACTTGCATGCAGACAGTACATTCACAGAAATAAATAAAATTAATTAAAAAAAATAATAGAAAACAAAGCTGGACATGGTAGCACACGCCTTTAACTAGGGACAGAAAAACTTGATTTAAGCCCTTTAAGCCTATACAAAAACAAGATGAATAAAAATATAAATTAGGGAGTATGCTTTGATTTTCCAAGCACATTCATAATAAACACTGGTGCTTTTTAAAGGGTGCATTCAAAGTACTTAAGCTTTTCCTAAACATCAACTAAAGGAGACTAGCATTTGTACATTATGGCCCTCTAATAAAAATAATTGCAGTATTCTACAGTCTGCAATATGCAATCAATCATTGAAAAAATCCATTATAATTGTTGGGCGTGGTGGTGCATGCCTTTAATCCTAGCACTTGGGAGGCAGAGGCAGGCAGATCTTTGTGAGTTCAAGGCCAGCCTGGTCTACAGAGCGAGTTCCAGGCCAGCTGGGGCTACATGGAGACGCTGTCTCAAAAAAGACCAAAAAAATGGGGCTGGAGAGATGGCCTAGCGGTTAAGAGCACCAACTGCTCTTGCAGAGGACCCCGGTTCGAATCCCAGCACACACATGGAGGCTGAGAACCGTCTTTGACTCCAGTTCCAGGGGAATCCGATGCCCTCTTCTGACCTTCATGGCATTGCATGACACGGGTGTACACACCTGCATGCAGACAGTACATTCATACACATAAAAGAAATAAATAAAAAAATTTTTAAAAATCATGTTAATGGCCTAGCGGTTAAGAGCACCGACTGCTCTTGCACAGGACCCGGGTTCGATCCCCAGCACCCACATGGCGGCTGAGAACCGTCTGTAACTCCAATTCCAGGAGAACTCCAGTTCCAGGGGAATCCGACACCCTCTTCTGACCTCCGCGGCACTGTACCCTACATGCAGACAGTACATTCAAACACATAAAAATAAATTAATTAAATAAAAAATATTTAAAAAATCATGTTGGAAAGACGGCACAATGGTTAAAAACACTCAGCTGTTCTTGCAAAGGCCTGGGTTTTGGTTCCCAGCACTCACATGACAGCTAACAACTGTCCTTAAGTCCAAGTCCACTCCTTTTCCTGGTCTCCATGAGCATTGCACCACATAGATGCACTTACATGCAGGCAAAACATTCATATACAGAAAACTAAGATAAGTAATTATTTATTTATTTATTTATTCTTTATTTATTTATTTTTTTTTTTTTTTGTCTTTTTGAGACAGGGTCTCCCTGTAGCTCTGGCTGTCCTGGAACTCACTCTGTAGACCAGGCTGGCCTTGAACTCACAGCGATCCGCCCACCTCCGCTAGGATCAAAGGTGCGCCACCACGCCAGCAGATAAGTATTTTTCTTAAAACCTCATGTCAGCAGTGGACTTCCCTAGTCCTTAGTAGGTAAGAAGCAGGCACTCCTTTTCCACTGCAACCAACCCAGAGAGCTGAGAAAGGGCAAAGCAGGCTCAAACAAGGCCACCAGAACGTGTCCAAGAAGGATGAAATCTCACCAAAGCCCTCCCTTTTTCCATGAAGTCTCTCATTCTCTCCATTCCAGGCTCACATGAACTCACACAAACGCCCTAAAGATTGCGAGACCATAGTAGGGTACTGACAGCCAGCTAGATTAAGTGAAAGTAATTACTCCAGGAGTCTTTTCTGCCAGCTCCCTACGAAGGATCTACGCAGATGTAAGCCAGCAGGACGAAAAGAAAGGGCTGATACAGCCACCGTGTGCCCCTAATGTGGACACACAGGCAGTGTCCCTTGTGACTCAGGGACATGCGAATCACTGCCAGGGGCTGGCGGCCTCTCCTGCTCAGAGGGGCAGCCAGGCGTCTACAGCCCACAGGAGCTGCCAGGTGTCGCCCACTTTCACTCACCCGGGTTGGGGTGGGACTATTTACACAGTTCCAGAGTCTGGAACCTGGGTGAGTGTCTGTGGGTGAAAGCACGCAAGTGGGAAAACAAAACAATCCTTCAAGATCGTTGCCAAAATTATGCAGGGATTCTTTTTCTGTTCTCCGAGTTTTTTTTTGTTGTTTTTTTGAGACCGGGTCTCCCTGGTAGCCCCAGTTGTCCTGGAACTGGCTATGTAGACCAGGCTGGCCTTGAACTCAGAGATCCACCTGCCTCTGCCTCTGCCTCACGAGTGCTGGGATTAAAGGCCTGTGCCACCATGACCAGAGAATTTTCTTTTTTTTTAGGTGCTGAGAATGAAAAGCAGAACCCCAGGCACTGTGGGCAAACGCCCCACCCCAAGCCTCGGACTGCAGCCCCCAGCTATGACCCAAATAACAAAGCTCAAAACTTATTATTTCGAGGGGGGAATGTGTCGATATTCCTTCCAGTCTAATGACTACAGTCTTCACATCAAAAACTATTTGGGGACGAGACGGAGCAAGTTATGCAAGTCTAAAATGGTGGTGGTGGTGCACACCGGTAGGATTTGCTGAGGGAGGCAGAGGCTAGAGGATCTGGAGTTCGAGGCCAGCTTGGACTAAACGTAATTTCTAAAAAAGAGCTTTACCACACCGAGCTCATCCGAGGGCTCCCACTTGCCCTAACAGCGGTCCCTGCAATGGGCATCAACTCTCAGTACCTCAGGCTATCTGCAACGCGCAGAGAGACGTTAGGACGCGCGGGAGCGTGGCCTGCCGAGTCTCTGTGACCCAGGGCACCTAGACCGCAGCCCCCGGAGAGCAGAAATCTAGCGTCCCACAGGGCTGGCCGGCAGCCTCAGCCCACAAGCCCGGCGCCTAGTCCTAACTGCGGGGAGAGACAGCCCCGGGGAGTGACAGTCGCGGGAGGAGGGGGGAAGAGACAGCGACGAGGAGCGACAGTCAAGACAGTCGCGGGGAGAGATAGTCGCGGGGAGTGGCAGCGGCGGGGAGAGACAGCCGCGGGAAGCGGCAGTCGCGAGGAGTGGCAGTCACGAGGAGCCTGGCGGCCCGCCCTTCCCCTCTGCCACGGACCAGGTGGAGGCGCGCCGGTACACCGAGCAGGGAGCACGAGCGGCACTGGGAGCGTGGGCCCGGGGAAGCGCTCACCCGCTCAGGACGTCCGACACCTGCGGCACTCCGGCGCCCGCGGACCCGGGGCTCGGCGGAGCAGCCCTTGACTCCGACCCGATGTGAATCGGGGCTGGAAGGCCGTCCCAGGGCATCGCCGCCGCGGGGCCTCCTTCACCTCCACACGCCTCAGGGCGGTCACGGGGCGCAAGACTCAGAGCGGCGGCCCGCCCACCAACAGGCCAGCCAATGAGCGCAGAGCGCGGGAAGCTGGGGGTGGGGCCTAGGGAGGCGGCCTCACTGGGCTCTCACAGCCCTGCAACAGTAAAGCCCCCAGGTTGGCTTCCCTCAGGATCACTGCCAGTCACATCCCGGGGGCCGAACAGCTACAGGAAAAGATCTGTATTCTCTGAGGTTAAGGTTAGGGACTATTTTAACTCTTTTTAGTTTTGTTAGTTTTGTTTTTTTTTTTGTGGTCTTTTCGAGACAGGGTCTCCCTGTAGCCCCAGCTATCCTGGAATTCGCTCTGTAGAGCAGGCTGGCCTTGAACTCACAAAGATCGCCTGCCTCTGCCTCCCAAGTGCTAGGATTAAAGGCGTGCGCCACCACGCCCGGCAGTTTTGTTAGTTTTTAATCTTTTGTAGAAAGCCTCTCACAGCTGAACATGATGGTCCACACCTTTAGTCCCAGCACTCTAGAGGCAGAGGCAGGAGTCTACATAGCAAGCTCCAGGCTAGCTGGGGCTATACGGATATCCTGTCTTCAAAAACAAAAGAAAATCTATTGCAGTTATTAGTAAAAAGGACACTAAGGGGATGGTGGGGTTTTGGGGGTGGATTTAAGTTAGGAGGAGTGGTAGGGGTGAATATGATAAAAATACATTTATACATGTATGAAATTCTCAGAGAATTAATAAAAGTTTTAAAAAGAATATTTGTCACTAGCCCCAAGATTAAGAAAAAATTCTGGGGCTGGAGAGATGGCTCAGCAGTTAAGAGCGCCGACTACTCTTGCAGATGAGCGGGGTTCGATCCCCAGCACCCATATGGCGGCTAAGAACCATCTTTAACTCTGGTTCTAGGGGAATCCGAGGCCCTCTTCTGACCTCCACAGCATTGCACTACACTAGTGCACAAACCTACATGCAGACAGTACACTCATACACATTAAATAAATAAATAAATAAATAAATAAATAAATAAAATAAATAAAATTTAAAAAACACACATAAAAAATAAATAAATAAAATTTTAAAGTCACAGGAAAAAAATTTTTTAAAAATAAGAAAATTTCTACGGTTAATCTCTCCTAATGGTTCATCAATAGCACAAATTATCTGTAATAAGAATGTAATAATTCTCTCCTTCTTAGCGCCATCTTCTTTGAAACGCCTGCGCCATGAACCCAAACAGACCCCGCTGCCCTCTCCCTGGACCTGTGGCATTCTGGACTAGTACTGTTCTCACTTGTGGCCAAGTGTAACCGTGTACAATAAATCATCTTATGCTGTCTCAGCTGAAAGAACCAAAAAAAAAAAAAAAAAAAAAAAAAAAAAAAAGAATGTAATAATTATCTGTAATAAGAATGTAATAATTATCTGTAATAAGAATGTAATAAGAGGGCTGGAGAGATGGCCTAGCGGTTAAGAGAGCAGACTACTCTTGCAGAGGACCCGGGTTCGATCCCTGGCACCCACATGGCGGCTGAGAGCCATCTTTAACTCCAGTTCCAGGGGACTCCAGCGCCCTCTTCTGACCTCCGTGGCATTGCACGACACAGGTGCACAGACCTACACGCAGACAGTACATTCATACACATAATAAATAAAAATTAAAAAAAAAGAATGTAATAATGCTATATTCTGGGCACACCTTTAATCCTAGCACTTGGGGGGCAGAGGCAGGCGGATCTTTGTGAGTTCAACAGAGTGAGTTCCAGGACAGCTGGAGCTACAGGGAGACCCTGTCTCGAAAAGACCAAAAAAAAAAAAATAATGCTATATGACATGACAGATAAATAAATCGGGACAAAGGATATGAATATTATCCAAACAAGATATATGAATGCCAATAAACACACCAAAATTTGCTTAACATTAGTAGCTATAATGGTTTGGATATGAAGCATTCCCCAAGGGGTTCAAGTATTGAAACGGTGCTCAGAGGTTGGGCCTTGAGCACGCAATTGGATCATGATGGCTCTACCTTTGTCAAGGGACTTTAAAACACTGATTCAAAATCTGAATAGACAATCTGGAGGTAGAGGAACTGAAAGCTAGGGCTTACTTGGAAGAAGTGGATCCCTGGGATGTATTTCTGATGGTTGTCTTTCCTAACCTCTTCCTGTCTCCTCTCTGCTTTCCAGCCACCGAGAGGTAAAGAACCTCCTCTAGCCCAGGCCTGGTGGTGCATGCCTTTGATCCCAGCAATTAGGAGGCAGAGGTAGGCAGAACTCTGTGAGTTCAAGGCCAGCCTGGTCTACATAGTGAGTTCCAGGCCATCTGAGTCTACAGGGAGACCCTGTCTCAAAAGACAAATGAATGAATAAATAAACAAATAAGAAAAGAGAAGAACCTCATTGTCACATGTTTCTGTTGCCATGGTGCTTCTGAAACCATAAGCCAAAACAAATATTTCCTCCTTTAAATTGTTTTAGTTATTTTGTCACAGTGACAAAAAATCAAAACAAGAGCTATTATACAAATGCAAATTGAAACCACTACATGATACCACGTGACCCACACTATGATGGATATAACTTTAAAAGGTATATAATCAAACAGATAATAATAGCTGGGCATGGTGGCACATGCCTTTAATCCCAGCACTTGGGAGGCAGAGACAGGTGGATCTCTGTGAGTTCGAGGCCAGTCTGGTCTACAAATCAAGTTCCAGGCCAGATGGGGCTACGGAGAGACCCTGTCTCAAAAACACCCCCCCCAAAAAAGAGAAAAAGATAATAATAATATGTTATATAGTGAATTTAATAAAAAATATAATAGGGGTTAGAGAAATGGCTCAACAGTTAAGAGCGCTGACTACCCTTGCAAAGGACCTGATTTTAATTCCCAGCACCCACATAGCTGCTAACAACCATCTGTAACTCCAGTTCTAGGGGATCCTATGCCCTCTTCTTTTTTTTTTTTAATTTATTTTGTATGTGTATGAATGTACTGTATGCAATGTACTGTATGCATGTAGTTCTGTGTACCTGTGTCGCGCAATGCCGCAGAGGTCAGAAGAGGGCGTTGGAGTCCCCTGGAACTGGAGTTAAAGATGGTTCTCAGCCGCCATGTGGGTGCTGGGGATTGAACCCGGGTCCTCTGCAAGAGCAGTCGGTGCTCTTAACCACTAGGCTATCTCTCCAGCCCACCCTCTTCTTACCTCTATGAACAATGCATGATATGGGTACTTACATACATGCAGGCAATACAGTCATACACATAAAATAAAATATAAAACAAAATATAGTAACATGTGTCAAGCGTTATGGACTGAAATTTGTCCCCTTATATTTACATAAAACGTTACCCCCTCCCCCAGTGTGATTGTGTTTGGAAACCGACCTTCAAAGAGGTAATTAAAGTAAATGTCATCATGAGGCTAGGGTTCTAATCCAATATGAGCAGTGTCCTTATGAGAGGAGGAAGAGGCATAAGCATGTATGCACACAAAGGAAAAATCATGTGATGTGAGAGCAGGGCATAGTGGTACACATCTGTAAACTGTACAGTGATGACTAGAGAGGCTAAGGCAGGATCACTACTAGTCAGAAGCCAGCCTGGCTACATAGGTAGACTTTAGTCTCAGAAAAGGAAGGAAGAAAGGGAGGGAGGGAGGAGGGAGGGAGGGAGGGAGGGAGGGAGGGAGGGAGGGAAGAAGGAAGGAAGGAAGGAAGGAAGGAAGGAAGGAAGGAAGGAAGGAAACAGGAAAAGGCATCTATGTGCAAGCCAGGGAGAGGGATATCTTGAGAGAAAAAACCTACTAGAATCCTGATCTTGGATTTCTATTATCCAGAACTGTGAGAAAATAAAGTTCTAATGTTTAAACCATTCAGACTGTGGCATTTCGTTTTGGTAAGTGTAGCGATAATACAATAAGTATGTGAAAAAATTGAAATGTCTACATGTTAATATACTGCTGGTAAATATGTAAAATGGTATAGCCATTTTTTTTTCTTTTTTTTCTTTTCAAGACAGGGTCTCCCTGTAGCCCCAGCTGTCCTGGAACTCACTCTGTAGACCAGGTTGGCCTTGAACTCACAAAGATCCGCCTGCCTCTGCCTCCCATGTGCTAGGATTAAAGGTGTGTGCCACCACGCCTGGCGGTATAGCCATTTTTGAAGACAGTGTGGGTAGTTACTCAAACTGTTAAAGAGTTACCATAGGACCAGGCACTTGCACCCTCACATATACACCTAACAGAAATAAAACATGTCCTACAAAAACTGGGTACTCACGAGAGCATTATTCATAATGGACAAAAACTGAAGACAGATCACACATCCATGAATTGGTACCTGGATAAAATAATATGATATATCCATACAGTGGAATATTATTCAACAATAGCAAGGTTTAAAATATTGATATAGTAGAACATGGATGAACCTCAAGAACATTATGCTGTCATTCACTAAGGACCACATTTTGTATAATTCCTTTTATAAAAACATGTCAAAATAGGTCCAACTATAGGAACAGGAAGATTAGTCGTTTCCTAAGATTATAAAGGGGGGAGACTGGGAAGGACTAAGACTAGAGTACAGGTGTTTGAGAGATGAAGTGTTCTAAAATTGATTGTGGTGATAGTTGCACAACTCTGAATATACTAAAATTTGCTTAACTGTATATTTCAATGGAAAAATTGTATACAGGCGGGTTGTATCTCGATGGAGGTGTAAAAATGAAATCAGCACTCACATTCACTGGACAACAGTCAAGGCATGTGACCAAACAGTTTGTAGAGGAAAAAAGTAAAAAAGTAGATCTTGAAGAAAGCATTAACCTTGTTGCAATGCTAATTGCAAATTATAAAATGGAACATTAATGATGCTAGGAAAAATGGATAAATATGTAAGATTATGGAATTATTTAGCAGAAAAACAAATTTTGAGAATACTGTAGCAAAACAAAAGATCCGTGAAATTACTTTCATCTGATCTACATCTGGGAATTTATCCACTCAAAATAATCCAGATGAGAAACCTTTATTTTCATTCATGTTTATAGCAATATAATTTGTAATGCCAAACAAGCTAAAACTAGTAACAACTTGAATACCCAATAATTGAGAAGATATATATTAAAGTAGCAGGCATGGTTCTATTAATTAATGGGGAAGTATATGTAAATAATAAAAAGTATACAAATTGGTTTGTAAATGCAGATTAACATACATAAATAAGCATATACTTGAATACAATGAGGGGAAAATTTAGTAACGAATGTTCCTCTTAAGGGCAAAACTGTATTTGGTAAAATACCTTGATAAGCTGTTTGGAATATAAAATGAAACCATGAGAGTATGAGAAAGCCTAGCAATATAAGAAAATTTTCTCTGGATGAAAACATGAAAGGAATTTATCTTTGCTCCTAGGAAGAAAGGATGAACCTAGCAAGATGTGGGTAGGAGACAAGGGAACCACGAGAAGTCTGGGTATGCAGCAAGTGAAGGGCTCACAGGAAACGTCTCATGATAAGATGAAAAAAACAGACTTTTTTGAGGGGGGGTCTTTTTGAGACAGGGTCTCCCTGTAGCCCCAGCTGGCCTGGAACTCACTCTGTAGACCAGGCTGGCCTTGAACTCACAGAGATCTACCTTCCTCTGCCTCCTAAGTGCTGGGATTAAAGGCATGCGCGACCATGCCCGGCAAAACAGGACTTTTTTTTTTTTTTTTTGTATTTTTGAGGCAGGATCTCCCTTTATTACCAGTTGTCCTGGAGCTCACTCTGTAGACAGGCTGCCTTGAACCTCACAAGAATCTGCCTGCCTCTAACTCCCAAGTGCTGGGATTAAAGGCGCGCGCCACCACGCCTGGCAAAACTGGACTTTTTAAAGGAGAGTTAGTGTTTATATATTAATTTTAAGTTATTTTCACCGACCTTAAAATCTGAGTTAAATTTTGTGTGCATGGGATTTTGTAGAAAATGAAGAGACTAAAGTTGAACAAAGTTGAAGCTACAGGAACAGTGAAAAGACACTGTAAGCAAAGGCTCTGGAGAGAGAGGCTAGAAGCAAACAAGCCTTGAAAGATGTGGAGAGGCACACTGTGATCCCACCACTTCGGGGATGAAGGCAGGAGGACCAAGAGTTCAGGGTCATTTTTGGGATACATACTGAGTTTGGGGCCAGCCTGGACTATATGAGACCCTGTCCTCACCCAACAAAACAGAAGCCTTTAAGAAATTAGTGGTTAAACTGGGAGTGGTGTTGCATGCCTTTAATCCTAGCACTTGGGAGCCAGAGGCAGGCGGATCTCTGTGAGTTCAAGGCCACCTGGTCTACGTAGTGAGTCCAGGCCAGCTGAAAAAAAAACCTGCAAAAATACAAAAAAAAAAAAAAAAAATTAGTGGTAATTTGGGCTAAGTGCTTAAGAACACTTCCTGTTTTCCCAGAGGACTTGAGTTGGATTCCCAGCACTCAGATGGGTTGGCTCACAATTGCCTACAACTCCAGCTGCAAGGGATCCAGTGCCCTCTTCTGGCCTCCAAAGACACCTGCACATATGTGACACGCACTATCAGACACATAGACACATACACATGAATAAAAAGAGTCTGCAGATTGGTTTTGCACGAAGGATGCTTATACTCATGGAGTCACTTATAGCTAAAAAATGAAAAAAAAAAAAACCTGAAAGATCAGGACAGTTATGGCAGAAAAACATGATCTGGGATGGGTGGGGGGTGGGGGGGAAGGGAAAGAAATATGCCTGACTGAATTGGAAATGATTACGAAATGCACAAAGCTCAATAAAAATTAAATTAAAAAAAAAGAACTATTTTTTATATAAATAAAGTATTGGTAATTTGCAGGAAAGGCTGTAGATAGTCCAACTAAATATTTGGGATGAACTCAATTAGACAGCAAGAAAAGACGATGTAGTGAAAACTTGCCTTACACAAAGAGAGGAAAATGGTATGATATAAATTAAGCTTATCAGAGGCTTAAACATATACCTTTTTAAAATTCCCATTTGTGGGGCTGCAGAGATAGCTCAGTGGCTAAGAGCACTGACCACGGGGACTGGAGAGATGGCCTAGCGGTTAAGAGCACCGACTGCTCTTGCAGAGGACCCAGGTTCGATCCCCAGCACCCACACGACAGCTGAGAACCATCTTTAACTCCAGTTCCAGGGGAATCCAACACCCTCTTCTGATATCTGAGGCATTGCACGACACGGGTGCACAAACCTACATGCAGATAGTACATTCATACACATACAAGAATAAATTAAAAAAATTTTAAAAATTTTTCTTAAAAGAGCACTGACTGCTCTTGCAGAGGACCCAGGTTCATTCCAGCACCCACATGGCAGCTAGAACCATCTTTTTTTTTTTTTTTTTTTTTTTTTTGGTCTTTTTGAGGAGACAGGGTCTCCCTGTAGCCCCAGCTGTCCTGGAACTCACTCTGTAGACCAGGCTGGCCTTGAACTCACAAAGATCCACCTGCCTCTGCCTCCCAAGTGCTAGGATTAAAGGCATGTGCCACCACGCCCGGCTATAAGAACCATATTTAAGCCGGGCGTGGTGTTGCACGCCTTAAGAGAGGCAGAGGCAGGTGGATCTCTGTGAGTTCAAGGCCAACCTGGTATACAGAGTGAGTTCCAGGCCAGCAGGGGCTATAGGGAGACCCTGTCTCAAAAACAAAAAATTCTCATTTGTATGGACAATATTGATCCCCACTGACTACTAGAATACACAGATAAGCTCTGACAGGGAAATCCATGGAAATGAATTCCCTGGATAATGACTGAAGAAATGGAAACAGACAAAACAGTTCCTACCCTCTCTTAGTTTCCAACACGTTTAGTTTTTAAGATGTTCAGATTTGATTGTGGGTATAGTAGCCCACACTCTTAATCCCAGTACTGGAGAGGCAGAGCCAGGCAGATCTCTGAGTTTGAGGCCAGTCTGGTCTGCATAGTGTGTTCCAGACCAGCCAGGGCTACACAGGGAGAGCTCCTCTCAAAAACAAAGAAAAGCAAAGACATTCAAATTGAGTGAAATCACTCTAATATGTTCTGTGTTGAAGTGATACCTAAGAAAATGTTTTGGGGCTGGAGAGATAGCCTAGTGGTTAAGAGCACCAACTGCTCTTGCAGAGGACCCGGGTTCAATCCCCAGCACCCACATGGCAGCTGAGAACCATCTGAAACTCCAATTCCAGGAGAACTCCAGTTCCAGGGGAATCCGAGTCCCTCTTCTGACCTCTGCAGCATTGAACGACACGGGTGCACAAACCTACATGCAGACAGTACATTCATACACGTACAAAAATAAATAAAAATTTTAAAAAATGTTCCAACTATTTAAGAAGGGCTGCTCTGTGAGAAACATTCAGAAGAATAAATTAGCAAATGACACTGTTAGGGAGTCTCTTGACCAAGCTCCAAGTCCCAAGTCCACTGACTTGCCCAGAGGAGGGTTACTAACTAGCCCTGATTTACAGATGGCAGGTTGATGGCACAGGGCCTAGAAGTGATTTTCCCAAGGTTAGAAAGTACGCCAGAGGGTGAGCTGGAAATAGAAGTGTACCTCAGGATCCCATGCAGGCTATATGATAACTTGTGTACTGTCAGCAAAGAGTTGAGGAATGCATTGTCCTGAGGAGGTTAGCGTCATCCTATGGCTGAAGGAGACTGGCTCAACAATCACAAGTGCTGCTCAACAACGACCAATAACCTGCCTAATCTTATTAACTATAATGTACTAGATATATAAATTAATTTCTCAGGAAAACAAAATTCTTTTTTAAAAGAATTATTCATTCATAGCTCAACTGCCGTGAAGTGACACTTCCATGAAACTTAAAGACCCAGAGATAGTTACCCTTTACTCTCACCTTTTATAAAGACTAAACTTCCAAAGAGTAACTCCTCAATTCTGTAATACCAGAAAGCTTACAGGATCTTGCAACTGTTTCTAAACACTTACTTAAGTACAGAATTTTCTAGAGACTTGAGCACTCACTGATAATTTTCCAGATCTGGAAAACAGAATGATATTCTAAAGTTAGATTTTACAAAAAAAAGTTAGATTTTACAGGTCAGGCACTGACTGGATCAACTTCTCTAGGCATCTTGGAGGAACTGCTCAGTATATGCTATGTTCATATCTGGTGTTTTAGACAAACAAAGCTGGGCCTGCTGTCTGGTGGCTGTTATCCAGGGTTTGTTCTTACATTGCACTAATCTTGTTAACAGAAACTTTTTTTTCAGCAGTGTTATTAATTCCATTCTCACTTGTCAGATAAGATTTTTTTGAAGATGTTTCCATAAAGTGTGATAATTCCATAAAGTGTTATATTACTTTCTATTCATCCCTATGTGGGAATATTACCTTAGACTATGGACCTTTGAGTGTTTGTTCCTTCCCCTTCATCTAAAGGGGGCAGAATCATTATTCCCTCTGCCCTGTTCTTTATAATCATATTGTCTACAAGACCCTGGCCAGAAAAAAAATTAAGTGTACAGTAGAAGAAAGTGATGTGTCACTTTCTGTTCCATGAGCACTGAACTTGTAAAGTGGTGGAAGCCAAGGCTTTTGTAGCATAACATGGAGCCATAAAAAGCAGGAACTACTGAACTACCTGGATAAAATATATGTGAAAAGTATTCACTAAGGACTGGGGAGATGGTTCACTTGGTAAAGCACTTGCTTTTCAAGCATGAGGACATGGGTTTGATCTCCAGAACCCATGTAAAAAGCATGCAGGGTACCACTTATAATCCTAGGACTGGGAAGGTAGAGCCAGGCTGTTCCCTGGGGCTTGCAGGCAAGCCAGACCAACCTAAATGTTGAGCTCCAGACCAATGAGATACTTGGTGTCAAAGGAGTGGACAGCATTCCTGAGAATGATGCCTGATCCTGAGGTTATTCTTTGGCCTACACACACACACACACACACACACACACACACACACACACACACAGAGCCAGGTGTGATGGCGCACAACTGTGATCTCAACATGTAAGAGGTAGAGGCAGACAATGGGCATAGTGGTGCACACTGTTAATCCCAGCACTCGGGAGGCAGAGGCAGGTCGATCTCTGTGAGTTCAAGGCCAGTCTGCTTTCCATAGTGAGTTCCAGGCCAGCTGGGACTACAATAGGAAGGTCCTGTCTCTTTTTTGAGACAAAAAAAATTAATCTGTCTCCAAAATAAAAGTATCCACAACTAAAATCAGGTTTATTAGAAATGTTATATATTTAGGCAATACTTTACTAATGCATGAATAACTCAATTGTGAGGTGAAGGAATAATCCAAATTTGCATACTTTTGCTTCTTTCATATCTTGTAGCATAAACAATTTTTCTTTATTTTATTTTTTCCTGTTTTTGGTATCATAGGTTAAGATTTTCTGGGTAAAACACATAAATATGCAAGTTAAATACATTTTAGATGAGATCAGATGCATTCAGAGTGGTATGGACTTAGATGGTCAAATATATTTCAGATGGGATAGGGATAATGGGTTTATTCAGAATGGTTTTTGAGCATTCTGGGCCATTCCACTGTCTGAATTTGTGCGATACACAGTTGTGTCTGATAATCAAGACAGAAAAGCCATGTTTCACACAGAAAAGGCAATCTGAAGAAGTCTATGACATAAACAGTGTATCTAGGTTGCCCCTCGGAGCCCTTCCCATGGTTTGACCTATATTTTGTTTTACTTCCTGGCTTTGGTTTAGCAATTTCTATGCTCACAGTGCCAACATGCATTGTTATAATTTATTAATGAATTCACTTGCCTATCCATCTGTGGCTCTTGGTGGCACAAGCTCCCCTACACTTAGTAAAGTTGCGGTTGAACAAGGGGATAGCCACAGTGACAAATTCAATCTAAGAATGCATGATCTGTGCATGGTGGTGCACACCTTTAATCCTAGCACTCAGGAGGCAGAGGCAGGCAGATCTCTGTGAGTTCAATGCCAGCCTGCTCTATATAGTGACCTCTAGGACAGCTGGGACAAAAGGGAGACCCTGTCTCAAAAAGACCAAAAAAAAAAAAAAAAAAAAAAAAAAAAAAAAAAAAAAAACCCACAAAAATTAAAAGAATGCATGAAGTGCTAAAAGTGGGCTTTTGGGTCAAAAAGTCTTCAGTTCAAATCCAACTCTGCCACTGACCAGCTGAGCTGGATCTCTGAACCTCATAAAGTTTCAGTTTCACTGTCAAGAAAGTAGGCGTGGCAAGACTCTGTCAAGGCAGTGCTCAATGATGCTGGCGCCATGCTGCACTCACTTGCCGTCAATGGGAGCTGAATTTAATGACTTCCCTCTAACAAATAGTATATAGATGCTCTCAACTTATAGCATTCTTCATCCTGAGAAACATATCATTCGAAAGCGTGTAAGTAAAAAATTCATGTTACCTACTGCACTGAACATCATTACTTAGCTACACAGTACCCCATATTATGTAACCTCCTGATTGGTGGTTATCAGAGAACAGCAGCTGGCTTAGTGTAAGGCTCCTCCCACCTATTTTGAACTATGGTTTCTACTAAATATTGTTTTTACATCATTATAGAGTCAAAAATTGTAAGAGGAACTATTTGCATGAAAAAGTGATAGGATATCACTTTTTTTTTTTTTTTTTTTTTTTTTTTTTTTGGTCTTTTCGAGACAGGGTCTCCGTGTAGCCCCAGCTGTCCTGGAACTCACTCTGTAGACCAGGCTGGCCTTGAACTCACAAAGATCCGCCTGCATCTGCCTCCCGAGTGCTAGGATTAAAAGTGTGCGCCACCACGCCCAGCAGCAGGATATCACTTCTATGACAGGAATTCAAAAGTCTGATTTCTCTTACTGATTTACATGCTTTGGTGATGCAAGCTACCATGTAGAAAGGCCAGGCTGATTGGCTAGAGATGCAGCTCCATGGTAGAGCACTTGGCTAGATAGCCCATGGGGACAAAAAGGAGGAACCAAATTTTCCCAACAATAACCTGACTGGGCTGAGAAGCCATCCTTACTCAGTTGAAGTTTGAGCTGACCACAGCCCCAGCTGTACCTTGAGAGAAGGCCACTGGGAACCTTGAAGCTGAAGGCTTCACTAAGCTAGCCTACATTCCCACCCTCAGGTGTTTTGCAGTTTGAGGGAGTAATTTTTAAGACAGGGATAAATAACTAATACAAAGGGATAATAAGCTCCTTGCAGAGTTATTCTGGGAGTTAGAATGCATATGAGGATCAGAAAGATGGTGGTGATCATGGTGAGATGATTACTAAATTCCAGATAAGCTTGTATTACTGTGAAGAAAGTACTTTTAGTTCTTAACCCCTGGGAAGTTCAAGAGCCGAAGGCATGAGGAGCTGGTGTCCCGTTCCTCACTCAGCCCCCTCACACTGTCTGACTCTGATAGAAAATCCAAAAACTAAAACTAGAGTGGTAGGTTTGTGACGCTTAATAAACAAGAAATTCTTGGGGGCTCAGGTGAAAAGGCTTGACAGAAAATTGGGAACAGGCTAGTGCTCCCACTTTGGCTGAGCTTGATGCCCAGCCAGTGCCCTGTTTGTGGTTGGGGAACTACAAGAAAGTGACTACAAGAAAGTCAGAGAAGAAACTTAAATGTAATTGATTCTGTGGTGCTTCTAAGAAGAGAGGTGAAGGAGAAAGGACGCCCTAAGCCAATGGAATAGGTTGTGAAACATATGAGAGGAGTGGCATTCTTTCATTAAAAAAAAATCTCTTCTGTGTCCAGATTTTCATGTGTGTTTCTGTGTTGGACTGTTTCGCTGTCGCACATCCCACTGCCTCTAGAAAACTTCACTATACACTTAGGAGACAGCGAGGGCAAAAAGGCAAATCGTGTCTCCTTCCTGTGAAACTCTCTCCAACTCCCTGAAAAAGCCTTGAGCTCCCTAGATCACACTCTGGAAACTGCTGCCAAGCAGAAGCCATGACTTTTTCTCTCTGCAATATCTAGAGTGTACAAATGTCTTGGTGATGAGCTATCACAATGATGGCTTCTGTGTACTGTCCTAACACATACGTGGTCCTTCATAGATGAGGAAACTAAGCTGAAAAAGTAATTTCTCACATCTGTATAGCAAGTCGGTAGAAGCTGGACACAAATGTGAGCAGCCTCCCTCCAAGCCTGGCTCCTGACCATTGTGCCTCTCTGCCTCTCTAAGGGACAAAGGCCTCCATACAGTTGACAAGGACCCGAGACATCCCACTCACCCATCCCTTCTCCTTCCTGAACCTGCCATTTCAGATTTCCATGCTCTTTTCTCTCTCCCTGCCTGGTTAACCAACTCATGCTTCTTTCCACTCTGCAGTGAGTCCTTGTTCACTGCCTGTTGTCCATTATTCCCATACTCCATAGAAACTGCTCTCTCCAGAGGCATTGGTGGCCTCACAATGACCAGATTCAACGCTGCTTTTCATTCCCCACCCTCCTTGCTCTAGGAGATGTGGGATATTATTAGCTATTATAATTTTCTTAACAAGTCTCTTCTCTTTTGGTTATTCTGATACCAGATACTTCTGTCTCTCTAAATGTGGTATCTCTTCAGAAAAACCTTTCCTGTGTCCTCTCTCTTGGCCTGTCCCTTAAACAACCTCATTCCCCAGTTTTTGATCCTAGGCCTTTCTTGCCTCTCATTCTCCCATAGTCACACTAGTCACATTCTGGACTTTAATTATTGACTAATTGCTGACTATGTCAACAGTCTACACTATAGACATAGAAGATACTAGTTATAGACCAACCAGCTCTGTCACATATCCGGTTGATACCTATCATTTCTTTGACACCCCTCAAAGTTTCCTCACACTACTAAACATCCAGTGACCTAGAAAAATATGAAAAGGATGACAAACAAGCCCAGAAATATTGCAGTTCAGAGATAACCTGCTATTGCTTGCTTCCATGCTCTTCTCTCTAACTATGCACCCCCCCACACAGTTGAACATGATGATCATGTGTGAAAAGATGTTTTAGGTACTTTGCATGATACTATATCTAGACTATCATTTGTGTGTTTTGTATGCATGTGTCTATGTTTGTATATGTGCGTATATGTGTGGAGGCCATAGCTGTCTTCTTTAATCACTCTTCACCTTATGTTTTGAGACAGGGTCTCTGACTAAACATGGAGTTCATCACGTCAGCTACGCTGGCTGGTCAATGGGCTGGAGGGATCCACTCCTCTCTACATCCTCAGTGCTGGGATATCAAGCATATACAACCATGTCTAGTTTTTTGTTGTTGTTGTTGTTGTTTTGTGGGTTTTTTTGGTGTTGTTTTTTTTTTTGGTCTTTTCCAGACAGGGTCTCCCTGTAGCCCCAGCTGTCCTGGAACTCACTCTGTAGACCAGGCTGGCCTTGAACTCAGAAAGATCCGTCTGCCTCTGCCTCCCAAGTGCTAGGATTGAAAGCGTGCACCACCATGCCCAGCCCGGCTATGCCTAGTTAATGTGAGTTTGGGGATGGAACTCAAGTCCCAGGACCAGAAGGACATTTTTATTTTATTTTATTTATTTTTGTATGTGTATGAATGTACTATCTGCATGTAGGTTTGTGCACCCATGTGTGCAATGCCGTGGAGGTCAGAAGAGGGTGTCGGATTCCCCTGGAACTGGAGTTCTCCTGGAATTGGAGTTACAGACGGTTCTCAGCCGCCATGTGGGTGCCAGGGATCGAACCTGGGTCCTTTGCAAGAGCAGTTGGTGCTCTCAACTGCTAGGCTATCTCTCCAGCCCCCCCAGAAGGACATTTTTGATTCCTTCTTCTTTCATTTATTTCTTTATTATATTTATTTATTTATTTATTTATTTATTTATTTATTTATTATGTTTGGTTTTGAGTATGTCTGCATGTGGAGGCCAGAGGTTGATGTCTGGTGTCTGTCTCCACTATTCTCTACTTTATCTTTGAGATAGAGTCTCTCACTAAGCACAGCACTCAGTGATTGGCTAGGCTTGCTGGCATATGAGCTCCAGAGATCCCCATCTCTATCTCTTCTATGATAGGGTCACATATATGGTTGCAACCTCTTCTGGCTTTTTTATGTGCATGCTAGGGATCTGAACTCAGGTCCTCATGCTTGTGCAGCAGGCATTTTACTAAGTGAGCCATTTCCTCAGCTCCAGGAAAGAACATTTCTTCCCTGTGTGCAGTACCCTCCATGGCATCACGTAGACCACTGTTGGTTTCTCTCTCCTTCCTGACCTTACAGATTCTGTCCATTCTGTCTTTCTTAGAAAAAGCAGCCTGTTGGCTCTTTCCGACCTTCCCCACTCATGGAGATCCACCTGCTTTCACAATGCTCCTGAGTGCTTGGGTTAAAGGTACGCACCAGCATACCTGCTTGTTGTGCCATTCTTTTTTTGTTTTTGAGACAGGGTCTCCCTATAGCCCCAGCTGGCCTGGAACTCACTCTGTACACCAGGTTGGCCTTGAACTCACAGAGATCTGCCTGCCTCTGCCACCCAAGTACTAGGATTAAAGGCATGTGCTGGAGCTGGAGAGACCGCCTAGCGGTTAAAGGCGCTGACTGCTCTTGCAGAGGACCCAGGTTTGATCCCCAGCACCCACACGGCGGCTGAGAACCATCTTTAACTCCAGTTCTAACTCCAGTTTAACTCCAGTTTAACTCCAGTTCGACACACTCTTCTGACCTCCTCGGCATTGCACCACACGGGTGCACAGACCTACATGCAGACAGTACATTCATACACATACAAAAATTTAAAAAAAGGAAAAATAAATAAAGGCATGTGCCATGTGGGTGCTGGAATCGTACCTGGGTCCTCTGCAAGAGCAGTCAGTGCTCTTAACCGCTGAGCCATCTCTCCAGCCCCTGTTGTGCCATTCTTAAAGACAGGATTACATTATTCTTTTAAAAATATTTTATAAGCTGGGCGTGGTGGCACACGCCTTTAATCCTAGCACATGGGAGGCAGAGGCAGGCGGATTTTTGTGAATTCAAGGCCAGCCTGGTCTACAGAGTGAGTTCCAGGACAGCTGGAGCTACAGGGAGACCCTGTCTCTAAAAGACAAAAAAAAATATAAAAAATTATATTTTATTATTTTTTAATTTTATGTCTATGAATGTATTGTCTGCATGTGTGTGAGTACACATGTATTGTGCAATGCCCACAGAGGTTAGAAGAGGCCATTGGATGCCCCTGGAACTGGAGTTACAGATGGTTGTTAGCCACCTGGTAGGTGCGGGGGGTTGAACCCAGATCCTCTTCAAGAGCAGCCAGTGCTCTTAAAAGCTGAGTCATGTCTTCAGCCCCTGGATTACATTATTCTTAACTCAGAACTGTATCTCCCTTAGTTTCTCTAAAGAAACAGGAAAAAGAGGGTGCATTTGACTCTTGGAAAGGAAACTGAATCTCAGTATGTAGCTCAACATGACTAAACTGATATGGGACTCAGAGACACTGTCCAAAAAAAAAAAAAAATACTGCAGCAGAAAAAAAAATGGACTGGGGTTGTATATTCATAAAGTCCATAAAGAAAGCCCTCTTGCCAGGCATGGTGCTACACGCCTTTAATCCCAGCACTTGGGAGGCAGAAGTAGGTACATCTCTGTGAGTTCAAGGCCAGCCTGGTCTACGTAGCGAGCTCCAGGCCAGGTGGGACCAAAGGGAGACTTGTTTCAAAAAAAAAAAAAAAAGAAAAGAAAAAGAAAAAAGCCCTCTTGAGCTAGGCATGGTGGCACATGCCTTTAATCCCAGTCACTCAGGAGTCAGAGGGAGGCAGATCTCTGGAAATTCAAGCCCTGCCTGGTCTACATAGTGACTTCCAGGACAGCTGGGGCTACATGGTGACCCTGTCTCAAAAAGACAAAAGGAAGCCCTCTTGTGGGCTTACAGGTGGGATAAATAATAAAGAAGAACAAGGGACCAGTAAGCACAAAGTTTTATGCAATGATTACTTTTTTTTTTTTTTGTCTTTTTGAGACAGGGTTTCCCTGTAGCCCCAGCTGTCAGGGAACTCACTGTAGACCAGGCTAGCCTTGAACTCACAAAGATCCACCTGCCTCTGCCTCCCAAGTGCTAGGATTAAAGGCTCACGCCACCATGCCCAGCTGCAAGGATTACTTTTTGTGAGGGAGATAATCCAGCCATTTTACTTCTACAAGTTACTATGGAATGAACAATACACTTTTGCTTTTTATCTTTACATTTTCTTTTTTTTTTTCGTCTTTTTGAGACAGGGTCTCCCTGTAGCCCCAGCTGTCCTGGAACTCACTCTGTAGACCAGGCTGGCCTTGAACTCACAAAGATCTGCCTGCCTCTGCCTCCCAAGTGCTAGGATTAAAGGCGTGGGCCACCACGCCCGGCTACATTTTCAATTACATTACTATTTGTAGAGGGGGAGAATTGGTGCATTTGTACCACTGTACTTGTGTGGAGGTCAGAGGACATCTTGTGGGAGTTGGTTCTCTCCTTCCATTTTGTGGGTCTTGGGGATGAAGTTGATCATTAGGCTTAGTGGCAAATGCCTTTACCCACTGAGCCATTTTATAGCTCAACACACTTTTTTTTTTTTATGTGTATGAATGTACTGTTTGCATGTAGCTAGCTCACCCGTGTTGTGCAATGCTGCAGAGGTCAGAAGAGGATGTCGGATTCCCTTAGAACTGGAGTTAAAGACGGTTCTCAGCCACCATGTGGGTGCTGGGGATTGAACCTGGGTCCTCTGCAAGAGCAGTCAGTGCTCTTAACCACTAGGCTATCTCTCCAGCCCCTAAACATGTTATTTAAAAAGATGTTTGTGCTTGGTGTGGTGGAGCACACCTTTAATCTCAACAGGCAGGCATATCTCCGTGAGTTCAAGGCCAGCCTGGTCTACACAGTGAGTTCCAGTACAGCTGGGGCTACAGGGAGACCCTGTCTCAAAAAGACCAAAAAAAAAAAAAAAAAAGATATTTGCGAAAATGTTATTCCCCATATTTTCATATTAGGAACTGATTTAAAAACATAGACTACAGCCGGGCGTGGTGGCACACACCTTTAATCCTAGCACTTGGGAGGCAGAGGCAGGCGGATCTTTGTGAGTTCAAGGCCAGCCTGGTCTACAGAGAGAGTTCCAGGACAGCTGGGGCAACAGGGAGACCCTGTCTCGAAAAGACCAAAAAATAAAAAAAATAAAAATAAAAAATAAATAAAAACATAGAATACATACATACATACATACATAGAATACATACAATCAGTCGATTACACACCTGCATTAAAAAAGATGGGGGGTCTGCTGGAGAGATGGCTCAGTGGTTAAGAATACTGGTTGCTCTTGCTAAGGACATGGATTTAGTTCCTAGCACCTATATAACACTAACAAGCTTCAGGCCTTCAAGGGCACTGCATGACAGGGGTACACTTACATGCAGGTAAAACACTCATTATAAAATAAAAATCAATAAAATTTAAAAAAATTTTAAATGAGTGCACGCCTTTAGTCCCAGCACTCAGGAAGCAAAGGCAGGCTGATCTCTGTGAGTTCAAAGCCAGCCTGGTCTACATAGCAAGTTCCAGGCCAGTGGGACCTACAGGGAGACCCTGTCTCAAAAAAAACCAAAAAAAATTTTTTAAATAAGAGAGCTAGGCTGGGTGTGGTGGTGCACGCCTTTAATCCTAGCACTTGGGAGGCAGAGGCAGGCAGATCTTTGTGAGTTCAAGGACACCTGGTCTACAGAGTGAGTTCTAAGACAGCTGGGACTAAAGGGAGATCCTGTCTCAAAAAGACCAAAAAGAGAGAGAGAGAGAGAGAGAGAGAGAGCTGGAGATGGTTTAGTCATGCTTGCTGCACAAGCATGAGAACCTGAATTCAGATCCCCAGCAGCCAGGTAAATAGCCAGGAATGGCAATAGCATACCAGTATCCCCAGTGCTCAGGTAGAAGAGACCAGAGGACCCTGAGAGCCTACTGGCTAGCCAATCTAGCCAACTGGTGGGCCCCAGGTTCAATGAGACCCTATATAAAAAAATAAGGTGAATAACAACAAAGGAAGACCCTCAACATTGACCTTTGGCCTACACACACAGACACACACACACACACAGATACATACATAGACACAGACACGTACACACACACAGACACAGACACAGACACAGACACACACACACGCACACGCACTCACACACCTGCACACATGTTTATATCACATGCACACAAATGGTTTTTGAACAAAACACTTTTTAGTTGTTAAAATTCTGAGAAAACATTAGGGTAATATTTTCACTTATTAAAAATCATGGGATTTCTGGGCTGGAGAGATAGCTCAGCGGTTAAGAGCACCAACTGCTCTTGCAGAGGACCTGGGTTCAATTCCCAGCACCCACATGGTAGCTAAGAGCAGTCTTTAAGCCGGGTTTGGTGCACAGCTTTAATCCTAGCACTCCGGAGGCAGAGGCAGGTAGAGCTCTGTGAGTTCAAGGCAAGCCTGGTCTACAGAGTTCATTCCAGGCCAACTGGGCCTATAGGAAGACCCTGTCTCAAAAAAAAAAAAAAAATCATGGGATTTCCATACAGCCCAATTAATTCTGGCATCTTTTCTCACTCTTCACCTCACATGCAGGCTGTCCTCCCCGCCTCACCTCATCCTGTTTGGACAGAACATCCTATTCTTTAGAGCCCTGGGTTGTCAGCTCCAGGAAGAATGAGGAAAGCAGGAGCACGCTCTTCCTGTTCCAGATGAAATCCCTGAAAGCTCGAAAGAGGAACAAGAGATCATGCTGAATGGTCACATGCAAGTTCGCGTCAAAATTTAGGTCTTTTAAATTGTATAAAATTTTAAGACAGGGTCTCACTATGTAGCCCTGGCTGGCCTGGAATTTTCTTTTTTTTGGTCTTTTTGAGACAGGGTCTCCCCATAGCCCCAGCTGTCCTGGAACTTGCTCTGTAGACCAGGCTAGCCTTGAACTCACAAAGATCCGCCTGCCTCTGCCTCCCAAGTGCTAGGATTAAAGCCTGGAATTTTCTATGTAGACTAGTCCAGTCTTGAGCTCTCAGATATGTCTTCTGCCTCCTGAGTGCTGGGATTAAAGACCTGTGCCATCATGCCCTAAGAAGTAGTGGAGACTTCCTCTTCTTCTTCCAACTCCTCCTCCTCCTCCCCTTCTTCTTCCTCCTCCTCCTCCTCCTCCTCTTCCTTCTCTTCCCCTTTCTTCTCCTTCCTCCCTTCTTCTTCCTCTCTCCCTCCTCCTTCTTCTTTTGCTACAAGGTCTTGCTAAGCACCAGGCTGGACTCACAGTGAGGAACCTCCTATGTCATTATGTCTGGCTCAGAACTCAAGTTTCAAAAAATTTAGTAACTGTTCAATTAAAAAGTATCTTTTGAGCCACAGGTGGTCATACACACCTTGAATCCCAGCACTTGGGAAGCAGAGGCAGGCAGATCTCTGTAAGTTCAAGGCCAGCTTGGTCTACATAGTGAGTTCTAAGCCAGCTGGGGCTACAGGGAGACCCTGTTTCAAAAAGACAGAAAAAAGTATGTTTTAGAGCTATTAAATAATTTTCACTACACTACTGAATAACGAATGGGTCAAAAGAGAAATAAATAAATAAATAAAAACAGTCCTGGCACTAAATGAAAGGGATGATACAACACAGCAAAACCTATGGGACACCTTAAAAGCAGTCCTGAGAGGGAAATTCATAGCCCTAAGTGCCTGCATTAAGAAAACAGAAAGAGCACAAATAAACCACCTAACACTGCAACTAAAAACACTTGAGAGGCAACAACAAATGAATCCTAAACCCGGCAGACAGGAAGAAATAACAAAATCAGAGTGGAAATCATTGAACTAGAAGCAAACAAACAAAAATCAATGAATCCAAGATAGACCTTTAGCCCAGTTGACCAAAAGAAGGAAAGAGCAACTCCAAATCAACAATATTAGAGATGAAAAGGGAAACATCGCAACAGATAGTGAAAAGATTCGGATAATCACACAGGAATACTTCAAAAACCTATACTCTACTAAATTTGAAAACCTAAGAGAAATGGATGAATACCTGAAATAATGGAATCCACTGAAACGTAACCAGGAAGAGATCAACAGCTTAAATAGACTCATAATAAAGGAGGAAATTGAAATTGTGATTACAAAAAACTCCCAACAACAACAAAAAAGCCCAGGCCCAGATGGAATCATGGCAGACTTCTATAAGATATTTAAAGAAGACATAATGCCACTACTTTTTAATTATTTTAATTAATTTTAATTATTCAAGAGGATAGAAACAGACAGAAATCTCCCAAATTCCTTCTATGAAGCCAACATCACTCTAATACAAAAACCAGGCAAAGATACAACTAAAACAAAACAAAACAAATAAACAAAAAAAACCCTACAGACTGCCAGAGTCCAGCTTCAGCAGGTTCAAGTCCTGAAGTGGGACCCATTTCGTTAATGAACATAGATGTAAAAATTCTCAACAAAATACTTGCAAACTGCATGCAAGCACGCATCAAAAAATATCATCCACCATGACCAAGTTGGATTCAAACCAGAGATGCAGGGATGGTTCAACATATGTAAATCATAAATGTCATAAAGCACATAAATGGACTGAAAGATAAAAAACACATGGTCCTCTCAATCGATGCAGAAAAGGCCTTCAACAAAATTCAACATGCCTTCATATTTAAAGTCCTGGAGGGAATTGGACTGGAGGGTACATTCCTCAATATAATTAAAGCCATATACAACAAACCCTCAAACAATATTATCCTAAATGGGGAAAAACTAGAAGTGTTCCCCTTAAAGTCAGGAACCCGGCAAGGCTGCCTCCTATCCCCACTCCTTTTCAATATACTGCTTGAAATGCTTGCAAGAGCAATAAGACAAGAAAAGGAAATTAGAGGATTACTAATTGGAAAAGAGGAGGTCAAACTATCTCTTTTTGCAGATGACATGATGGTTTACCTAAGGGATGCCAAAAGTCCACCAGAAAACTCTTAGAAACCATCAACAGGTTCAGTAAAGTGGTGGGATACAAAATTAACCTAGAATAATTGGTAGCCTTTCTTTATGCCAATAACAAGCAATTGAAGAAGGAATACAAGGAGATTTTTCTACTCACAATAGTCTCCCCCCCCCAAAAAAAATTTAGGAATAAACCTGACCAAAGACACTAAAAATCTCTACAGTGAAAATTTTAAATCACTCAAGAAGGAGAATGAGGAAGATACTAGAAGATGGAAGGACTCCCCAAGCTCATGGATTGGAAGAATATAGTAAAAATGACCATCCTGGGGCTGGAGAGATGGCCTTGCAGTTAAGAGCACCGACTGCTCTTGCAGAGGACCCAGGTTTGATCCCCAGCACCCACATGGTGCTGAGAACCATCTGTAACTCCAGTTCCAGGGGAATCTGATACCCTCTTCTGACCTCCACAGCATTGCATGACATGAGTGCACAAACCTGCATGCAGACAGTACATTCATACACATATGAAAATAAATAAAAAATTGGGGCTGGAGAGATAGCCTAGCAGTTAAGAGCACTGACTGCTCTTGCAGAGGACCTGGATTCGATCCCCAGCACCCACAGTTAAGAACCGTCTGTAACTCCAATTCCAGGAGAACTCCAATTCCAGGAGAACTCCAGTTCCAGGGGAATCCGAGACCCTTTTCTGACCTCCACGGCATTGCACGACACGGGTGCACAAACCTACATGCAGACAGTACATTCGTACACATACAAAAATAAATTAAATTAAAAAAAAGAAATAAAAAATTAAAAAAAATGGCCATCCTGCCCAAAGTAATATACAGATTCAATGCAATCCCAATTAAAATCCTCATGAGTTTCTTCACAGACCTAGAAAAATAATCCTAAAGTTCATATGGAAAAATAAAAGGCCCTAGATAGCTAAAGCAACCTTGAGCAAAAAGAGCAATGGGGCAGGGGGGGGGTGTTACCATACCAGACTTCAAACTATATTACAGGGCTATAGTAATAAAAACAGGCTGGTATTGGCACAAAACAACCCATAGATCAATGGAAGAAAATTGATCTGAACCTGAGCACATCCAATTTCAGCCACCTCATATTCGACAAAGGGGCCAAGAAGACTCAATGGAGGAAAGATAGCATCTTCAGCAAACGGTGTTGACATAACTGGATCACCACTTGTAGAAGAATAAAATTAAACCCTTACCTCTCACCCCATACAAAAATCAACTCCAAATGAACCAAAGACCTCAATGTGAAACTTGAAACTCTGAAGGTAATTGAAGAAAATGTTGGCAACAACCTACAAGACAGGTGTAGGAAAAGACTGTCTAAATCAGACAGCAGCTCCGCAGGAAGTAAGGTCAACAATTGACAAGTAGGACCTCCTTAATCTCAAGAGCTTCTGTATAGTGAAAGAAACAATCAATGAAGTGAAGAGAAAACCCACAGAGTGGGAGGAAACCTTCACCAGTGATACATCCTACAGAGCATTAACATCCAGAATATATAAACTTCTCAAAAAACAAAGAAAACAAATGACTGACTCAAAAGATGGGGTAAAGAGCTAGAGACTTCACAAGTGAGGAAGTAATGATGGCTGAGAAACATTTTAAAAAGTGTTCAACATTGGAGATCTCCTGAGGCCAGCAGAAGGAAGAGAAGGAAAGCAGGTAGGGGCTGGGTGTCACAGCAAGGCTGATTGTTGATCCTTTAATCCAGCTGTCTTTGGCTTGATTGGCTTTTGTGGCTGTGGGGGCGCAGTATCCTCCCAGCAGGTATTAAAGGTGGGGTTGTGTGACTCTTGAGATCTGAGATTTCCTGAGGCCAGCTGAAGGAAGAGAAGGAAAGCAGGTAGGGGCTGGGTGCCTCAGCAAGGAAACAAATGATACCAAGTGCTGGAGAGGTTGTGGGGAAAGGGGAACACTCGTCCACTGCTGGTGGGAATGTAAACTCGTACAGCCACTATGGAAAGCAGTGTGGAGAACCCTTGGAAGACTTGGAATGAAATTGCCACCCGACCCAGCCAAACCACTCCTGGGCATGTACCCTCAAGACTCACCCCACCGCTGAGATACATGCACGGCCATGTTTATTTCAGCTCTCTTCACAATAGCAAGGAGCTGGAACCAACCCAAATGCCCCTCAACTGATGAGTGGATAGAGAAAATGTGGTACATCTACACAATGGAGTTCTATGCAGCAGTAAAGAAAGACTGCATCACGAGCTTTGCAGGAAAATGGCAGGAGCTAGAGGACATCATGCTGAGTGAAGTAACACAGTCCCAGAAAAACAAACTACATATGGTATCCCTAATCTGTGGATGCTAGTGCCAATTACCTAGTTGTATTTTTTGTGTAGGGCCCCCTGAGCTTTTGTCCAAAGCAGTTGGGAGTGATGCATATTGGAAACAACAATAACAACAGAAAGGACTACATCAAACAACTGACTGAAACAGTGAACTTCTGCTCAAAACAGTCAAGTTCCTCATGGAGAATATTGAGAAATACTGAGAAAGAGATGAAAAGCATGTTTGGCAGAATGCATGAGCTCTGGTGGGGTGGGGGAATGGGTGGGAACACAGGTCTAGATTTGTTAAAAAAATAAAAATAAATTTATGTGAAAAAAATTAAAAAAACAAGCTGTAAACAAATGTCATGGATTTAACGTGTTCTGCAAGACACAAGAAAATGGACATCTGATCCAGAAAAAAAAAAAAGGACAGAGTTCATGTACCATGAGAACAAGGAATTTCAGGTTTCCTGGTGCAATGATAGAAAAAGATCAAAACATAAGGTCGAAGTGAATTAGTACACTGAAATAATAATAACTTAAAGGGTTAGGAAATTTCACCCGGCTTAAAGACAGTTCTTAGCTGCCATGTCCTCTACAAGAGCAGTCAGCGCTCTTAACCACTGAGCCCTCTCCAGCCCCTTATTCAGGATTTATTTTTTCTTACATCTCCCAGGACACAGTTCATCACTGAGGGAAGTCAGCACAGCAACTCAAGGCAGGAACCCGAAGACAGGAACTGAAGCACAGACCATGAAAACTGTTTACTGCCTTGCTCCTCTGGCCTGTGCTCAGCATGTTTTCTAATTTTTTTTTATTAATTTTATTTATTTCTGTATGTGTATGAATGTACTGTCTGCATGCAAGTCTGTGCACCTGTGTTGTGCAACGCCGCGGAGGTCAGAAGAGGGTCTTGGATTCCCCTGGAACTGGAGTTCTCCTGGAATTGGAGTTTCAGACAGCTCTCAGCTGCCATGTGGGTGCTGGGGATCGAACCCAGGTCCTCTGCAAGAGCGGTCGGTGCTCTTAACCACTAGGCCATCTCTCCAGCACACTCAGCATCTTTTCTAATCAAGGACTACTTGGCCAGGGGTGGCACTACACACAGTGGGCTGGGCCCTCCTCATCACTCAACAATCAAGAAAATGCCCCAAAGATATGGCCACAGGCCAATACAATGGAGAAAATTCTTCAGTTGTGGTTCCCTCTACCCAGGTGTGTCCAGTTGACAACTGAAACTATCCAGGACAGGCACCATGTGTTCAAAACATAAACATGACATTACCTATTCAGTCCACAACATTGGCTAAGGTGGGAAATGTCCTTGTTAAACGTTTGAGTCAGAAACACACAGGGAAGTACTGTGTGTCAGAGAGGACCCAATTACTTCTCAAGCCTCCTTTCAGTATGGACATTTCATGGAGAAGAAAGATGCAGGATGTCATTTCTTATTCTAGGATTGGAGACCAAGCATGATGACTAAGCATGATGACTGAGCATCAACCCCTTCGCATGACCTGAATTTCAGAGAGAATGTCCACCTGGCCATCTGGACTATATGGAGTATATATGAAATTGAAAACAGAATATTAAAGAGGCAACCTGCTTGGTGCAAAGTCACTCTCCCTGTGGCAGCTACCACAGGCTGTGACAAGATATATGCACTAGCCTCGGATGCTGAGCCCATCTCATTACCTGGGTGTGATGGTTAATCCTGGGTGTCAACTTGACTGGACTAAGGAACAAATAAGAGAAAAGGGTCTTCTGATTGGACCACCTCAACCCGGATGGCCCACCCCAAATGTGGGTGTTACCTTCTGCCGGCAGGCAGTATTTAAGGCCACGGCAGCGGGAGCTGGCCCCTTTTTTCCTTCTTCCTGCGGCTTGCCTCTCTCTCATCTGGTGAGTTTGTCTTGCTGCTGTGATCAACCTTTCGGATCCCAGCGTGTACTGAGACTGGCAGATCTCCTGGAATCCATTCGGGCCTTCAGCACTAGACTGGGACTCCTGAGACATCCAGCCTTGCGGACTGAGCAGTTCCCTGGATTCCCGGCCTCTCCAGTTCGGCGCTACTGTTGAGCTCCGTCACGTGAGCAAATCAATAAATTGTATATAGTTATATATATTCATCCTGTTGCTTCTGTTTCTTTAGAGAACCCTGACTAATACAGATTTTGGTACCAGAAGTGGTTCTAGAGAAACAGAATTGAAAGGATGAATTTCTTTAGTGGGCTTGGTAGCCTCTGGAGCCAGCTCTCCAACCCAATGAAGCCTAGAGTTACTGAAGGCTCTCCTGGTGGCATGAAGAGGAATGATAATCCTTGGTGCAGACTATTTGATCTAATTATGAAGATAGATCCATTTGACTCACCTAACTCACCTCTTGTGAGAAGCAAGGAATTTAGCGACTCTATATATAAAACGTTCGAGAAATTGCAGAAAAATCAGGAAAATAATGATGTTGCCTTGTTGCTCCTAGCATGTCTGGATAAACTGTTAGACGAAAATATGGAGCTCGGTGATAAAAATGACCAGCTCCGGATTCGAAACAACAGTTTAAAGGTTTCCAAGTGTGCTCTGGAAGAGAATCTTCTCTCCAGCAGCCAAAGAGCTAAAGCAGCAGAAAATCAAGCTGGAGCCCTTATTATACGGTTGGCTGATTTACAACGCAAATTTAATTCCCAGCCACGAAAAGTGTCAGCAGTTAAAGTGAGAGCACTGGTGGGGAAAGGGTGGAACCCTGAAACTTGGGATGGAGATGTGTGGGAGAACTATGATGATGAGGATTTTGAACCCTCGGATTCTGAGGGATTTTCTTTATCTGAGGAATTAACCTCCCCACCCTCAGCAGAGAATCCACACCCTGCAGATCCCTCCTCCCCACCCTTGCCTGAGGAAATTAATCCCCCCCTCCCAGTGGGAGCTGATGTCCCTCAGGGCCCAACAATTGTTGCCTCTAGACCTATAACCAGATTGAAGTCTAAGCAAGCCCCTCAAGGTGAGATAGAAAGTGTGGTCCACGAGGAGGTGCGATATACTACTAAAGAAATTAATGAGTTTGCTGATTCATTCCGGCAGAAGCCTAAGGAATATGTGTGGGAATGGATTTTAAGGGTGTGGGATAATGGTGGAAGGAATATAAAATTGGATCATACTGAGTTTATCGATATGAGCCCACTGAGTAGAGATTCTAGGTTTAACATGGAAGCTCGAGCAGTTAAAAAAGGTGTTAAAAGTTTATTTGAATGGTTGGCTGATGTATTTATTAAAACATGGCCTACTAACAGCGAGTTAGAGATGCCTGATATTCCTTGGCTTAGTATTGATGAAGGGATTGTGAGGGTCAGGCAGATGGGCATGCTCGAGTGGATTCGAAGTGTAAAACCACATTCTCCACAATATGAGGACCCAGAGGACATGCCACTCACTGAATTTATAAGATGGAAAGTACTGAGAGAGACACCAGAACATTTGAAGAGCTTTGTTTTTGCTCTATTTCTTATGCCAGATCTTACAGTTAGAGAAGTTGTGGCTCGTTTGCATAAATTAAATGTACACGTAGTAGGTCTAACAGGACCTCAGGGTAGGCGTCAGGTGGCAGCACTGAATCGCAGAAGGCCAGATGAGCGTAGTTACAGTAATTATCATAATGGGTGGCAAAGGCAAAACAATACCTATAATGGCATGACCCGAAATGATCTTTGGAACTGGCTAATTAATCATGGTGTTCCCAGGAACCAAATACATAAGAAGCCTACTAAGTTTTTATTTGATCTGTATAAGCAGAAAAGCTCTAGAACGAATGACAGGAAGTCAACATTTGATTTTAGGAGTAGCGAATCCCGCCCAGTTGACCGGTTTCCAGACTTGAGACAGTTCACAGACCCAGAACCCCTTGAATGAAGGGGTGGCCGGGTTCCAGTGAGGAAGGACCTTGTCACAATACCAAAGAGTTATGCTGTTTGCCTTCCTCCTGTCCTTCCCCAGAGGGACCTGAGGCCTTTTACTAGGGTAACTGTACACTGGGGAAAAGGAAATAATCAGACTTTTCGAGGCCTATTGGATACTGGTTCTGAGTTGACACTGATCCCAGGAGACCCTAAAAAGCATTGTGGCCCTCCGGTTAAAGTAGGGGCCTATGGAGGTCAGGTGATAAATGGAGTTTTGGCTGAAGTCCGACTCACGGTGGGCCCAGTGGGTCCCAGAACGCATCCCGTAGTTATTTCCCCAGTCCCAGAATGTATAATTGGGATAGATATAATTAGAAATTGGCAGAATCCCCACATTGGTTCCCTGACCTGTGGAGTGAGGGCTATTATGGTTGGAAAGGCCAAATGGAAACCATTGGTGTTGCCTCTACCAGGGAAAATAGTGAACCAAAAACAGTATCGTATCCCTGGAGGGATTGCAGAGATTAGTGCCACCATCAAGGATTTGAAAGATGCAGTGGTGGTGATTCCTACCACATCTCCATTTAACTCTCCAATTTGGCCTGTGCAAAAGACAGATGGATCATGGAGAATGACAGTTGACTATTGAAAACTCAACCAAGTAGTGACACCAATTGCAGCTGCTGTACCAGATTTGTTGTCCTTACTCGAGCAGATTAATATATCTCCTGGTGCCTGGTATGCAGCTATTGATATGGCCAATGCTTTCTTCTCGATACCTGTTCATAAGGACCACCAGAAGCAATTTGCTTTCAGCTGGCAAGGCCAACAGTATACCTTTACTCTCTTACCTCAAGGGTATGTTAACTCTCCAGCCTTGTGCCATAACTTAGTTAGAAGGTATCTTGATCGCCTGACTCTTTCGCAAAATATCACACTGGTCCACTATTGTGATGATGTTATGCTTATTGGACCCAGTGAACAGGAGGTAGCAGCTAGTCTAGACTTGTTGGTGAAGCATATGTGCATGAGAGGATGGAAAATAAATCCAAATAAAATTCAAGGACCATCTACCTCAGTGAAGTTTCTAGGAGTTCAGTGATGTGGAGCATGCAGAGATATTCCTTCTAAGATAAAGAATAAGTTGTTGCACCTGGGCCCTCACTCCACCAAGAAAGAAGCACAACATTTAGTGGGACTTTTTGGATTCTGGAGGCAGCACATTCCTCATCTGGGTGTGTTACTACGACCCATATATCAGGTGACTCAAAGGCAGAAATTTTGAGTGGGGCTTGGAACAGGAAAAGGCTTTTCAACAGGTCCAGGCTGTGGTTCAGGCTGCTCTGCACCTAGGGCATTATGATCCAGCACACCCAATGGTGCTTGAGGTATCAATGGCAGAGAGTGATGCTGTCTGGAGTCCTGGTGAGTTTGTCTTGCTCCTGTGATCAACCCTTTGGATCCCAGCGTGTACTGAGACCAGCAGATCTCCTGGAATCCACCAGGCCTTCAGCACCAGATTGGGACTACTGAGACATCCAGCCTTGCGGACTGAGCATTTCCCTGGATTCTCAGCCTCTCCAGTGTGTTGCAGCTACTGTTAGATTAATTGATCTCTGTCATGTGAGCAAATCAATAAATTGTATGTAGCTATATATTTGTCCTGTTGCTTCTGTTTCTTTAGAGAACCCTGATTATTACAGATTTTGGTACCAGGAGTGGTGTTTGGAACAGGAAAATGCTCTTCAACAGGTCCAGGCTGCAGTGCAGGCTGCTCTGCCCCTAGGGCCATATGATCCAGCAGACCCAATGGTGCTTGAGGTATCAGTGGCAGATAGAGATGCCATCTGGAGTCTGTGGTAGGCTCCCATAGGGGAATCACAGCGGAGGCCCTTGGGATTTTGGAGTAAGGCTCACCTTCATCTGCAAACAACTATTCTCCTTTTGAGAGACAGCTCTTAGCCTGCTATTGGGCCTTAATGGAAACTGAACGTTTGACAATGGACCACCAAGTCACCATGCGACCTGAGCTGCCTATCATGACCTGGGTGTTATCTGACCCACCAGACCATAAATTAGGACGTGCACAGCAAAAGTCGATTATCAAATGGAAGTGGTACATATTTGACAGCTCCCAGGAAGGCCCTGAGGGCACAAGCAAGCTACATGAAGAAGTTGCCCAAATGCCTATGGTTCCCACTCCTGTTACAATGCCTCCTGTGCTTAAGCAGGAACCTATGGCTTCATGGGGTTTGCCCTATTATCAGTTGGATGAGAAAGAGAAGACTAGGGCCTGATTTACTGATGTTTCTGCACACTATGCAGGCATCACCCACAGGTGGACAGCTGCAAGATTAAAGCCTATTTCTGAAACAACCCTAAAGGACACTGGTGAAGGAAAGTCTTCACAGTGGGCAGAACTTCGGGCAGTGCACATAGTTGTGCATTTTATCTGGAAGGAAAAACGGCCAGAGGTTTGATTATATACTGATTCATGGGCTGTAGCCAATGGTTTGCTGGATGGTCAGGGACTTGGAAGGAACATGCCTGGAAAATTTGTGAGAAAGACATTTGGGGAAGAATTATGTGGATAGACCTCTCTGAATGGTCAAAGGATGTGAAGATACTTGTGTCTCAGGTAAATGCTCGTCGAAAGGTGATCTCAGCAGAGGATGAGTTTAATAATCAAGTAGATCAAATGGCTTGTTCTGTGGATAGTCAGCCTCTTTCTCCAGCTATCCTTGTTGTTGCTCAATGGGCCCATGAACAAAGTGGTCATGGTGGCAGAGATGGAGGTTATGCATGGGCTCGAAACCCTGGACTTCCACTCACCAAAGCTGATCTGGCTACAGCTGCTGCAGAGTGCTAGATTTGCCAACAGCAGAGACCAACTTTGAGCCCCTGATATGGTGCTATTCCCCAGGGTGACCAGCCAGCCACCTGGTGTCAGGTTGACTACATTGGACCACTTCCATCATGGTGGGGACAGCATTTTGTCCTTACAGGAATAGAAACTTATTCTGGTTATGGATTTGCCTTTCCTGCACATAATGCTTCTGCCAAAACTACCATCCAGGTAGTTTGGCAGAATGCCTTATCCACCATCACGGTATTCCTCACAGCATCACTTCTGACCAAGAAACTCACTTCACAGCCAAAGAAGTGTGACAGTGTGCCAATGGTCATGGTATCCACTGGTCTTACGATGTTCCCCACCACCCAGAAGCAGCTGGCTTGATAGAACAATGGAATGGCCTCTTGAAGACACAGTTACAGCACCAATTAGGTAGCAATACCGTGGAGGGCTGGGGCAAGGTTCTCCAGCAGGCAGTATACTCTTTGAATCAGCGCCCACTATAAGGTACTGTTTCTCCTATAGGCAGAATTCATGGGTCCAGGAAGCAAGGGGTGGAATTGAGAATGATTCCAGTCACTATCACCCCTAGTGGCCCAGTAGGAAAATTTTTGCTTCCTGTACCCACGACCTTGCGTTCTGCTGGTGTAGAAGTTTTGGCCTCAAAGCGGGGAGTGCTTTTGCCAGGAGACAGCAAACGTTCCATTGAAGTGGAAGCTAAGACTTCCCCCTGTCCACTTTGGGCTTCTACTGCCCTTAAGCCAACAGGCTAAAGAAGGAATAACAGTAGTAAGAGGAGTGATTGATCCAGACTACCATGGGTAAATTGGAATTGTTCTCCACCATGGGGGCATGGAAGATTATGTCTGGAAGGCAGGAGATGCTGTAGGGCACCTTCTGGTGCTACCATGTCCTATGATTAAGGTCAATGAGAAACTCCAACGACCCAAACCAGACAGGACAATAAATGGCCCAGAACCTTCAGGGATGAAGGTATGGGTCACTCCTCCAGGGAAAGAGCCAAGACCTGCAGAGGTGATTGCTGATGGTGGAGGAAATACAGAATGGGTAGTAGAAGAAGATAGTCATAAATATCAGCTGAGGCCACGGGACCAGTTGCAGAAAAGTGGATTAAAATAGATATTAACTTTTGTCCTATTTGGTTAAGAATGTGCTTGTATATATATATACATATATTAAGCAGATACTTGTGTTGTTCCCTTTTGAATGTGCC
>VZQC01012836.1:1148152-1269889 GCA_009823505.1 Rhizomys pruinosus
ATATATTAAGCAGATGCTTGTGTTGTTCCCTTTTGAATGTGCAACAGAGATAAGAGTTAAGTGTTGTCATATTTAGGTTATTAGATACTGAAGGACTAAGTGTTCCTCAAGGACATTACCACCTACTCTAAGATATAATGCTTTGCTATTGCACATGAGACACTTATAACATGTTAGGTAGAATTATGACCTTGACGTTGTTTGCAATTGACATTTAAGCATAACATAAGGAGAGGCTATTTATTGGGTGTCAAGTTGACAAGGGGTGGACTTGTGATGGTTAATCCTGGGTATCAACTTGACTGGACTAAGGAACAAATAAGAGAAAAATGATCTTCGGATTGGACTACCTCAACCAGGATGGCCCACCCCAAATATGGGCATTACCTTCTGCTGGCAGGAAGTATTAAAGGCCATGGCAGAGGGATCTGGTCCCTTTTTTGCCTGTGGCTTGCCTCTCTCTCACTGGTGAGTTTGTCTTGCTGCTGTGATCAACCCTATGGATCCCAGCGTGTAGTGAGTCCAGCAGATCTCCTGGAATCCATCGGGCCTTCAGCACCAGATTGGGACTACAGAGACATCCAGCCTTGCAGACTGAGCAGTTCCATGGATTCTCAGCCTCACCAGTGCACCACAGCTACTGTTGGACTCCTTGAACTCTGTCACGTGACCAAATGAATAAATTGTATATACTTATATATTGTCCTTTTGCTTCTCTTTCTTTAGAGAACCCTTATTAATACAGATTTTGGTACCAGAAGTGGGGTATTGACTTGACAGCTGACCTTGGTGTTTTGGGGAAGGATTGTGGAGGCGATTGGAACTTTGGGCTGTGAAGATCATTGAATGCCTAAACATTGTTGCTGTTGAGCTTGGAGCAGTTTTGCTGAAAGAGTTGTAGAAGACGGAGGACTGACTTGTGAAGTTTCTAGTTTCAAAGGAGAGCAGATATAATCAGGACTGTATAATCTGTGGGTTCTGGTCAGCTGGGGCTGAAGAATCAGCTGTATTTAACAAGAGACCAGAACCTGAAGTGAAATCTTTGTTGTAGTGGGACAGTTGATGCTGGTTAGCTGGGGCTGAAAAATCAGCTGTAAGTAACAAGAGACCAGCATCACTGTGGTGAAATCTTCTGGGAAAAATTTCTTCAGGGTTAGCACACGGAAGCTATGTACCAGGAGGGTCCTGAGCCTCCATCTCAAGCCAGAAGCAGGACTTGGTAGTGTGTAAGAGTCTCCTATATGGTTCTGGTGTTGAAATTTGAGGGGGTCACAGAGAGCAGCTGAGGCTTGGCACTGTGAGAGGTCAGGAAAGACCATTGTTGGAAGTGCACCTCGGTTGCCATGAAGACCCCAGGATTGCAGGTGTCATGGAGAGAAGCTGAGGCTTTGCACCAGGAGAGGTCAGAAATGACCATTGGTGAAGGTGCTGCCCCAGTTTTAATGGCAACCCCAGCTTTTTGGAGATGCCGGGACCATTGGATGACCACCAAGAGCAGATGCAGGTGTGAAATGGAGTCAGCCTGGTCTTTCAAGATGAACTGTAAGTGTGTGCCACGGATGGCAGTCAGAGAAGGGAAGCTGCCAAGACCCTTTGGAACCCAGAAGATCATGAGTGAGTCCCAGGTGTCCAGCATTGAGCTACTTTGCTGGACTTGGGTTTTGATTGTGCCTGATTCTTCCCTTTGAAATAAGACAGTACTTGATTTGGATTTTACAGCAGTCCACATTTAAGAGACCTTTAATAAACTGTGAACTTTTAAGTGTTTGGACATTTTAAGGACTCTGGGGCTTTTAAGGATGTACTGTCTTAGGTTGTGATGAATGTTAACGTCATATTTTGGGGATAAGAACTGGAAAGGTGGTGGTTTAATANTGCCACTATCAAGGATTTGAAAGATGCAGGGGTGGTGATTCCTACCCCATCTCCATTTAACTCTCCAATTTGGCCTGTGCAAAAGACAGATGGATCATGGAGAATGACAGTTGACTATCAAAAACTCAACCAAGTAGTGACACAAATTGCAGCTGCTGTACCAGATGTTGTGTCCTTACTTGAGCAGATTAATATGTCACCTGGTACCTGGTATGCAGCTATTGATCTGGCCAATGCTTTCTTCTCAATACCAATTCATAAGGACCACCAGAAGCAATTTGCTTTCAGATGGCAAGGCCAACAATATACCTTTACTGTCTTACCTCAAGGGTATGTTAACTCTCCAGCCTTGTGTCATAACTTAGTTAGAAGGGATCTTGATCTCCTGACTCTTCCACAAAATATCACACTGGTCCACTATATTGATGATGTTATGCTGATTAGACCCAGTGAACGGGAGGTAGCAGCTAGTTTAGACTTGTTAAAGCATATGCGCATGAGAGGATGGGAAATAAACCCAACAAAAATTCAAGGGCCATCTACCTCAGTGAAGTTTCTAGGGGTTCAGTGGTGTGGAGCATGCAGAGACATTCCTTCTAAGGTAAAGAGTAAGTAGTTGCACCTGGCCCCTCCCTCCACCAAGAAAGAAGCACAATGTTTAGTGGGCCTTTTTGGATTCTGGAGGCAGCACATTCCTCATCTGGGTGTGTTACTATGACCCATATATCAGGTGAATAGGAAGGCAGCAAAATTTGAGTGGGGCTTGGAACAGGAAAAGGCTCTTCAACAGGTCCAGGCTGCAGTGCAAGCTGCTCTGCCCCTAGGGCCATGTGATCCAGCAGACCCAATGAGCCTTGAGGTACCAGTGGCAGATAGAGATGCTGTCTGGAGTCTGTAGCAGGCTCCTATGCGGAATCACAGCCGAGGCCCTTGGGATTTTGGAGAAAGGCTCTACCTTCATCTGCAAACAACTATTCTCCTTTTGAGAGACAGCTCTTAGCCTGCTATTGGGCTTTAGTGGAAACTGAACATTTGACAATGGGCCACCAGGTCACCATGCGACCTGAGCTGCCCATCATGAGCTGGGTGTTATCTGACCCACAAGACCATGAAGTAGGACGTGCACAACAACAGTCCATTATCAAATGGAAGTGGTACGTACGTGACAGGGCCCAGGCAGGCCCTGAGGGCACAAGCAAGCTGCATGAAGAAGTTGCCCAAATGCCTATGGTTCCCACTCCTATTAAAATGCTTCCTGTGCTTAAACATGCACCCATGGCTTCATGGGGTTTGCCCAATGATCAGTTGACTGAGGAAGAGAAGACTAGGGCCTGGTTTACTGATGGTTCTGCATGCTATGCAGGCACCACCCAGAGGTGGACAGCTGCAGCATTACAGCCTATTTCTGAAACAACCCTGAAGGGCACTGGTGAAGGAAAGTCTTCACAGTGGGCAGAACTTCGGGCAGTGCATGTGGTTGTGCATTTTGCCTGGAAGGAGAAATGGCCAGAAGTTCGATTATATACCGATTCATGGGCTGTAGTCAATGGTTTGGCTGGATGGTCAGGGACTTGGAACGAGCATGACTGGAAAATTGGTGAGAAAGACATTTGGGGAAAAAGTATGTGGATAGAGCTCTCTGAATGGTCAAAGGATGTGAAGATACTTATGTCTCATGTAAATGCTCATCAAAATGTGATCTCAGCAGAGGATGAGTTTAATAATCAAGTAGATCAGGTGACTTGTTCTGTGGATAGTCAGCCTCTTTCTCCAGCTATCCCTGTTGTTGCTCAATGGGCCCATGAACAAAGTGGCCATGGTGGCAGAGATGGAGGTTATGCATGGGCTCGACAGCATGGACTTCCACTCATCAAGGCTGATCTGGCTACAGCTGCTGCTGAGCACCAGATTTGCCAACAGCAGAGACCAACATTGAGCCCCCAATATGGTGCTATTCCCCGGGGTGACCAGCCAGCAACCTGGTGGCAGGTTGACTACATTGGACCACTTCCATCATGGAGGGGACAGCGTTTTGTTCTTACAGGAATAGATACTTATTCTGGTTATGGATTTGCCCTTCCTACGCATAATGCTTTTGCCCAAACGATCATCAGTGTGCTTGCATGACGCCTCATCCACAGCCATGATGGTATTCACAGCATGCTTCTGACAGAGCAACTACTTGCACAAGCCAAAGAAGTGCACATGTGGCCCACTGGTCATGGTATCACTGGTCTTACCATGTTCCCACACCCAGACAGCTGCTTGTGGCGCTTAGAATTAGAACGATGGAAATGGCCTCTTGAAGACACAGTTAAGCGCCAATTATAGTAACAATCCCTGGAGGGCTGGGCAAGGTTTCCAGCAGGCAGCATATGCTTTGAATCAGCACCCAACATATGGTACTGTTTTCCTTAAGCCAGAACTTCATGGGTCCAGGAACCAAGGATGGAAGTGGGAGTGATTCCACTCACTATCACCCCTATGTGACCAGTAGGAAATTTTTGTTTCCTGTACCCATGACTCTTGTGTTCTGTTGGTCTAGATTGTTTTGGCTCCAAAGGGGGGGAGTGCTTTTGCCAGGAACATACAGCAATCGTTCCATTGAATTGGAATCTAAGACTTCCCCCTGGCCCTCTTCGGGCTTCTACTCCTTAAACCAACAGGCTGAGGAAGGAATAAAAGTATGGAGGGAATGATGATCCAACTACCAGCAGGGAAATTGGATTTTTCTCACAATGGGGTAAGGAAGATGTGTTGGAAGGCAGGAGATGTCTGTAGGGTGCATTCTGGTGTGCTACCTGTCTCTATGATTAAGGTGCAATGGGAACTCCAAAACACAAACCAGATAGGACTTACCGGTCCCAGACCTTTCAGGTGGGTTGGTTCACTCCTCCAGGGAAAAGCGAAGACCTGCAGAGGTGTCTTGATGGTGGAGGAAATACATAGAATGTTGGTAGTAGATAGAACGTAGTCATCAATTATTCAGTCTGAGGCCCAGGTGACCCATTGCAGAACATGTGGATTATAATAGATCTAACTATTGTCCATTTGTTACAATTATGTTGCTTGTTCATAAGATCATAGTATAGTAGATAAGATAGACTGATAGATAGATCGATAGATAAGCAGATACTTGTGTTGTTCTCTTTGAATGGTGCAACTGAGTTTGTGTTAAGTGTTGTCATATTTAGGTTATTAGATATTGAGGACTAAGTGTTCCTCACGGACATTTCCACCTACTCTAATACTAATGCTTTGTCCTTTGCACATGAAATCTTATAACATGTTATGGATTATGACCTTGCCATATGTTTGCAATTGACATTTAAGCATAACCATCGGAGAGGCTATTTATTGAGTGTCAAGTTTGAAAAGGTGGGACTTGTGATCGTTACCTGGCTGTCAACTTGACTGGACTCTATGGAACAATTAATGAGATAAAGGATCTTCGGTTGGACCACTCAACCCGGATGGCCACCCCAAATGTGGTGTTACCTCTGCCGGCAGGCTGTATATACAGGGCCATGCCAGCAGGGTGCTGTCCCTTTTTTCCTGTGCTTGCCTCTCTCATTCTGGTGAGTTTGTTCTTGCTCGTATGATCAACCCTTTGGATCCCAGCGTTGTATTGAGACTGCAGCAGCTGCTATCCTAGAATCCATGGGCCTTCCAGCACCAAATTGGGTACTTCTGAGAATCCCTTTGTGACTTGGCATTTCCCTGGAGTAGTTCCCGGTCTAGTCGCCTACTTGTTGAGCTCTGTCACGTGAGAATCCATAAATTGTTTATATAGCTATATGATTGCGTCCTGTTACTTTGTTCTTTTGAGAGAACCTGACTCAATACAGCCTGCTGTTGAAGACCTGCATGTTAACATGGAAAAGATGATTGAGCAACACTTGCAGTGTAAAGATGGTCTCTGGATACCAGACGTGTTGTACCAAAGGCCACTAAACTCAATAACTCAAATCATTGGGTCTCCTTTGATCAAGCAGATCCTCTTAAGCACACAGTCCAACTTCACACTGCCTGGAAATACACTGGCAGTGGTGCCAGCCCTATGCCTGTATATCCCCAAATCTAATTTGTGTTCTTAGCTCTTCTCCTTGGAGGAATAACCAGGCTGATAGCACACAGCTTACATCATCTATTGGTTAGGAAGATGTTATAAGCACACGTAAAGACCCTGATCATTATTTAACGAAAAAAAATGTAATAATGGATTAACATATCCATCCAAACTTCTGTGTTCTGTACCAATAACCTACATACCAATTAGTACTGTTGTAAATACTATATAGTCTAATTCTTGTGTTCATTAATCAGGATTGAACGAGTTATTCCTGACAAACTGTCCAGCCCATGAAAGAAACAGCCAGATATTGACCAGGTCTCTAAGTCAAACTACATCTCAGAGAAATGTAGGATTGTTTTCTTCTCTCCGACCGTGCCCTTTCTAAGCCTAGGAATGCTGCAAGAGGCTTGGTAGAATGTAAGGGCTGCGATTGGGGTGAATGGTGAAACTACAGCAATATAGTCTGGACACTCATTTGATCAACTTGATTGAACATACAAGCCCCCCCTGCTGGATGGTGGGACCCATGGGCTGTGTGGGTTTGGGCACAACTGCTTGCAAATTGGTTTTACATGAAGGATGCTTGTATTCATAAATTATCACTTTTTGTTAAAATATGAAAAAAAAACTGAGAGAAAAATGCAGGATGGTTATGGAAGAATGCATGATCTGGGCTGGGGTGGGGTGGGGTGGGGGGAAGGAAAAGGGAAATATGCCTGAACTGAATTGGAAAATGATGTGTGTAATACACACAGCATCAATAAAAAAAGAAACAGAAGTTATATTGAGATAATTATTCATGTATGAAAAAGTCTGATTTAATACATGAAATAAATTTTTATATTTAATTAAAATAATAATTATAATAATCCAGCAAAACTCATGCAAAGAAGCTTAGAATGGCTTCTGGAAAGTTGGTTCTAGGAAGATGGTGGGATAAGATTAGAGAATAAGTAAAAATCTTTGATTGTAAGGAGAGATAGGATTTTAAGCACTTAAAACGTTTTTTGAATTATTTATTTTAGTTTTATGTGTATGAGTGTATGTAAGTGCACCACATGTGTGCAGTTCCTGTGGAAGACAGAAGAAGGTGTCAAATCCTCTGTATATGGAATTACAGCTGCTGTGTTAGGTGTAGGAACAGATCCTAAGTCCTCCTCTAGAAGGGCAGTTAGTGTTCTTAGAGCCAAAGCCATCTCTACACCCCCTATAAGTACTTCTTTAAAATCAGTTTCTAACATTGCTCTTTCAGAGGAACCTTCACTACCTCCGACATCTTTTATACTGGTATCTTCTGTGTTTTGTCTGTTCTTGCCTCCATTTAATTTATACCTACTTTAACAAGACACTTATTTTATATAACCCCTCCCATACATTCCTTGTGGATTTATGTATTATTCTCAGTGATGAACACTTGACGTCCTCAAACATAACCACTGCTCTGTGAAGGTGAGGATAAACCAAAGGAGAGAGGTGACATCACATTTTTGCCATACATTGAAACTTGGTCAATTTTAAATAGAAAATATATAGCAGCTCTGTGCTGAGAGAACAGAAGAACCTAGCAGGAACTGGTAGTTTTGAATTTTTCTCACAGTTTTGCTCTTTATTATGTATTTGGATACAGACAAATTTAAAAAATACACTCAAATGTTTTTGGCAGCCAGTTTCATAACTAGCAGTATAAGCTGTTCAGGATTTTAATGTTAAGTCAGTAAATCATGATTAATAATGCCAGTGAAAGTATTTAATACAGCATAGTAACGCAGTACATATGTCTGGTTGCCAAAGAATGGAGTTTTATTCTATTTAGGAAATTAACTTAACCTCTATGGGCCTCATACTCCACATCTGTAAGCTTATAGATATTTAACTCAGTATTATTAAGATAAGAAAAATAATGCCAATATTCACTGCTTGCTATTCTAGTAGTTTAAGAGATGTTTAGGTTAGGGGCTGGAGAGATGGCCTAGTGGTTAAGAGCACCTACTGCTCTTACAAAGGACCCGGGTTCGATCCCCAGCACCCACATGGTGGCCGAGAACCATCTGAAACTCCAATTCCAGGAGAACTCCAGTTCCAGGGGAATCTGACACCCTCTTCTGACCTCTGCGGCATTGCAGGACACGGGTGCACAGACTTGCATGCAGACACTACATTCATACACATACAGAAATAAATAAAATTAATTTTAAAAAGAGATGTTTAGGTTTCAAAAATATATGTAATAGAGGCTGCAGAGGCTCAGTGGTTAAGAGCACTAGCAGAGGACTTAGATTCAAGTCCTAGCACCCACATGGCAGCTAACAACCATATCTCTGGTTCCAGGGAGCCAAAGCCCTCTGGGGTACCTCCGTGGGCATTGCAAGACACTGGTGCACTTACACACATGCAGGAAATACACTCACATACAGTAAATAAAAATAACGAATACAATACATAAATAATACATAATTCATCAGCTTTCAGTCAGTTTGCATGAATTAGATTGGTACACTAAAATGGAAGTGTTTCTCTCCATTTGTATTTTCTACCCATCCTCTGTTCAAAGTAGACTTCTGTGTAGACATAGTGTTTCAAGGTCAGAAATACTAGAGCATAAAATAAATAAATCTTACCTGATCTTAACATACTTTAAATATTCTATAGGTTTTTAGTTGGTGAACATTTGTTTCTGGGCAGAAGTTTCAGAAGAACTCTTGCACTAATGATTTTGTTATGATAAATTGTTAATTTAGGGAAGTGTATAAGAAAATCCACAGGCTTCCTCCAAATCATCATCCTATATGCCCACGCTATGCTCAAGCACACAGTAGAAACTGAGGCAGTAAAACTAAGCTTGGCTTGCTGATTTCAATAAAGGAAACAAAGCCAGTTATGTAGCAATTTTCTCCCAATTAAATCATTTTTTTTTTCCTGGAGGGAGAAGGAAGGATCTTGAGACTCAAGAAACAAACAGCATACAACTTCTAGGAAGCTTCTGCAACACAAGCTTCACAGGTTATGAAAGTAATGATGGCTGAGAGGTGAGACACTCTAGCAACTATTTGCTTGCAAGCTGTTCAGGGTGCTCCAGGGCTACAACTTTCCCGCAACCTCAGCCCTGCTCAGGCAGGATTTTCATTGACGTAGCTGTCTTTGAGTCTTCCTTGTTCCTATACATAATTAACCAGTCATGCTTCTGTAATTAACCTTAGTATACTCGGTTTGACAACTTCGACTTTGGTAAATGTTTCTTGTGCTGTTTTGATTCTTTTTTTTTTCCTCAATTTTTATTGAACTTTTGTGCATTTCATACAACTTTTCTTTTTTTTTTAATTTTATTTATTTCTGTATGTGTATGAATGTACTGTCTGCATGCAAGTCTGTGCACCCGTGTCGTGCAATGCCGCGGAGGTCAGAAGAGGGTGTCGGATTCCCCTGGAACTGGAGTTCTCCTGGAATTGGAGTTTCAGATGGCTCTCGGCCGCCATGTGGGTGCTGGGGATCGAACCCGGGTCCTCTGTAAGAGCAGTTGGCGCTCTTAACCGCTAGGCCATCTCTCCAGCCCCATCATACAACTTTTCTTAATCAAAATAAAACCCATTCCTCCTTCCATGCCCCCGACCCCATCAAAGCTAGTGCATTCTGCCATACATGTCTTGCATCCTTTTTTTCAGTTTTTAAAATTTTGATGCAGAAATTTACTGTTTTGGGAAGAAGTTTACTGTTTCAGTCAGTTCTTTGAACCAGTCTTTGTTGTTGTTGTCATTGTTGTTATTGTTGTTCCCTCTAATTTTATATTGCTCCAAAATATACATACATACACGCCACACATATACGAAGATTACAACATCTGAAAATAAGTTATATGTTAATTCCAAAACATGTTTAGGGATTCACATTTTAACAGTAGAGTTGCATGCAGATAAAAAGAAATATTAATTTACATTCCTAAATTACATGGCTATTTGTAGTATGTTTTAAGGTACTTTTCATAGTAGCATCAGGTATGATATTTACTATAAAGGAGAAAAAAAATTACTCAGTTTGCCTTACAAATAAGGATTTAGTGCTAGGATCCACAAATGAGGGACGCCATGAGTTGTTTGGGAACATTTTTTTTATTTCAAATGATTACTTTCATTATAGTTTTCATCACTTCCTTTGATTTCTTGTATTTTATTTACTTATTATGTTCTGAATGCATATTTATGTCCTCATTTTTAAGACAGATTTTCAGTGTTTCACATGGTTTTGTTGATGGACATGGTGCCAGATCTCTATCACCTGCTTGTCACATCTCTTCTTGCTCATGGTAGAATACATTTTGGATGTTTTTGATTTAAGGTAGTAAGCTTATCTTCTTGGGCGTCCACAGACAATAGCTGTGTAGGAATTTTTCAGGTACTTGACAGGGACCCCAGAACCAGGATCATTTGTATGATAAAAACAATGCTTGTGCCTTTATAAACCATAAAGATAATTTAAATTCAAACCCTACATGCCAAAGTGAAATGGAATTATGATTTTAATTCCACCAATTCTTAGAGGATTTTCTAGCTCTCAGTGGTTAGAGAGAGATGAGTATGATTTCTTGAATCTGTAGTAGACAGGGCAGCTTTATACACCCCTTCTTTCTATGAAGAAGTCTGATTTAATTGACTTAGGACCAGTTCATATCTTTGCCTCTAGTGAAGCCAAAGCTATCTCTGTATCTGCACAGAACTCCCGAGTTCCCATTTTAAGAGCCACTTTCATACCAATTAGTGCATTCCCTCATGAATTCATACTTTCATTTGTATTCTTATTCATAGCTCTGGAAACTTTTTCTTTGGTTCTTATTGCCTTCTGCTGCTCTATTTGCATCATCTTGTTGGGAGTGACTACTTACTACCAGAGGGTACTATCTCATATTTTGAAACTGTCCCCCAAAACAATGACTCTTGGTGATAAAGTTTTGAGGAGGGAAATGAGTATTAATTATAAAATGAACCCCTTATGAATGGGGACAGTGCCATTGTGAAAGAAACTTTAGAGAGTACCCTTGTCCACTACTGTGGATCTACGTAATAAGATGACATATGTGTATCTGACAGTGGGCCTTTACCTGACAGTGAATCTGCTAGCAGTTTCATCTTGGACTTCCTAGCTTCCAGAAAGATGAGAAATAAATTTCTGCTATATCTCCCTTTCCAAGTACATGGAATTTTGTTACAATATCCCAAATGGATTAAGAAGGATAAGTTTGACTTTTCCAGTGTCCACCACATTGTATCACCTAGAGCCAATGTTCTTTCCACTAAGGTCTTTTAAGGGATTTGAGGGTGTCAACAACACTTAGCTCCCCTCCAGCATTTCAGTCCTCAGGACTTTCCTTGCTCAGCCCAGTTTCTTTGATTCTATTGGTGGTTGACACTGGACTTCTAAATATAATAGGTTGAACATAGGGTTTTGAAATAAAGGCTTATAATTTACCATTGATATTTATGAAAGAAGACATCAAAAACAAAAACCTCAAATGGAATTTGTATCTATCAAGTTACAAACTACCAAATTATGCTTAAATAAATTTATACATACTTTATGTCACTGAAACAATAATCACCACCTACCAATTGGAAATGGACCTAAGACTGCTTCTCCCACACATAGACCTCGATTACACTGAGGAGTAATTTGAACAAAGCCAGAAGCCCTTTAACTCTTGTGAACTTGAAGAAAAAGTTCCTTCATTACTGCTGGCAGCAGTGGGGTCTTAAGTATAGGAAGTCAATAATGCATTATGTTACTTAAGCTGTAGAAAGAGTGCATCGACTATGTCCTTTTAAAGGTTCTCTTCAAGGGACTTACACCAGGGAGGCAAGAACTCCTTTGCTTCCCAAGAGGCTCCAAATAAGGTTGAATACTGGCTGTGGGGACAGTATCTGTATAATGCATACCTGGGGGAACAGAACACACACAGGAAATTAAAGAAGTTTGGGAAGATAAGTTAAATGTACATCATGGAATACTTTCTTGCAGAGGAAGGAAGAGTAGACACTAACGGGGACACAAGTTTCAGATGTTGGGTAAAAGATACAGCACATCGTAAAAACAACACTGTCTGCATCAAAGAAACAAACTACATCAACAAACATACAAAGGCAGAAATCCTGGGTATCATCAGCCCTGCCTACCCCTGGCCAAACTACCCTGCAGCACATAATTAATGCTAGAGATGCTTTTACACTCTCTATGAAACTCATCACAAATTATGGTGGAATTATATCTAGTATTTAAAAACAGTTTTTGTATTGAAATACTTAATTTATGTCAGCCCGGTGTGGTGATGCATGCCTTTAATCCTAGCACTTGGGAGGTGGAAGCAGGTGGATCTTTGTGAGTTCAAGGCCAGCCTGGTCTACAGAGTGAGTTCCAGGACAGCTGGAGCTACAGGGAGACCCCGTCTCAAAAAGACCAAAAAAGAAAAAAAAAGAAATAATTTATGAAGGTAAAAGCTGTCAGTTTTCTGTATCTAGGATGATAAATATTATGTAGGGAATAAATAAAAAATTATAAACAGCTGAACATTTTAGGGAAAGTTAAATAGAATTAATCTTGTAATACAGTACTTACAATGTCTATTCTTTATTTTTTTATTGATTTCTCTTTCTAGGTGCCTGGGGATGGTTGCTCCTTTCTTATTTTTTTTTTTTTACTTGGAGATCATTTTTCTTTTTTTAAATTTATTTATTTATATATATTTTTTATCAAATCTAGACCCATGTCCCCCCCATACCCCAACCCCACCAGAGCTCATGCATTCAGCCAAACATGCTTTTCATCTCTTTCTCAGTCTGTCTCAATATTCTCCATGTGGAAGTTGACTGTTTTGAGCAGAAGTTCACTGTTTCAGTCAGTTCCTTGATGCAGTCCATTCTACTGTTGTTGTTGTTGTTGTTGTTGTTGTTGTTTTCAATATGCATCACTCCCAACTGCTTTGGATAAAATCTCAAGGGACCATGCACAAGAAATAGTTACAACTAGGTAATCGGCACTAGCATCCACAGATGAGTGATACCATTCGTCATTTGTTTTTCTGGTACTGTGTTACTTCACTCAGCATGATGTCCTCTAGCTCCAGCCATTTTCCTGCAAAGCTCATGATGTCCTCTTTCTTTACTGCTGCATAGAACTCCATTGTGTAGATATACCACATTTTCTCTATCCACTAGTCAGTTGAGGGGCATTTGGGTTGGTTCCAGCTCCTTGCTATTGTGAAGAGAGCTGAAATAAACATGGCCGTGCATGTATCTCTGTGGTGGATTGAGGCTTGAGGGTACATGGAGTAGTATGGCTAGGTGGATGGCAAGTTCATTCCATGTCTTCCAAGAGTTCTCCACACTGCTTTGCATAGTGGCTGTACGAGTTTACATTCCCACCAGCAGTGGATGAGTGTTCCCCTTGCCCCACAACCTCTCCAGCACTTGGTATTATTTGTTTTCTTGATCCTAGCCAGTCTTATTGGAGTAAGATGATATCTTAAAGTGGTTTTGATTTGCATTTCCTTAATGATTAGTGATGTTGAACACTTCTTAAGGTGTTTCTCAGACATCTCTAATTCCTCACTTGTGAAGTCTCTGTTCAGTTCTTTGCTCCATCTATTGAGGGGTCATTTGTTTTCGTCTTCTTTGTTTTTTTGAGTAGTTATAGATGCTGGAAATCAATGCGTTGTCAGATGTTTCTGTCGCGGTGAAGCTTTCCTCCACTCTATGGGATTTCTCTCACTTCCTTGATTGGGATTTTTTTGTTCTTTTGATGTACGAAGCGTTTGAGTATGAGGTCCCATTTGTCAATTGTCGACCTTAATTCCTTTGCGCAGCTGCTGTCTGATTAGGAGTCTTTTCCTACACCTATGGCTTATAGTCTGCTGCCAACTATTTCTTCGATCGCCTTCAGTTTGGGGTTTCACATTGAGTCCTTTGATCCATTTGGAGTTTTTTGTGCAGGGCAAGAGGTAGGGTTGAATTTCATTCTTCTACAGGTGGTGGTCCAGTTTTGGGGTTAATTGTCATTCTTCTACGGTGTGAGCCAGTTTTGTTAGCACCATTTGTTGATGATGTCTTTCCTCTATTGTGTTTTTTGGCCCCTTTTCGTATATGAGATGGCTGAAATTTGTTATGTGCTCAAGTTTGGATCTTCGGTTTTGTTCCATTGGGTCAACAGGTCTGTTTTCGTACCAGTACGGGCTGTTTTTATGACTATAGCCCGGTAGGATAGTTTGAAGTCTGGTATAGAGATGACCCCCCTGTGGTAAGCGCTTTCTGCTCAGGGTTGTTTTGTTTATCCAGGGTCTTTTGTTTTCCAAATGAATTAAGGACCTTTTTTTTTTTCCAAGCCTGTGAAAAACTCTTGGGGAGTTTGATGATTGGGATCGTGTTCGATCTATACAAGAGTTTCAGTAGACTGGACATTTTTATAATGTTAAGGTTTCAAATCAATGAGCATGGGAAGTTTTTCCCACCTTTCCAATGTTTACATCAGGTCTTCGACAGCAGGGGCCTTATCGCCTCTCTTCCGTCAGGTACCAGTGTTTGGAGGCAAGGAACCTTTACCTTTGTGGGGGCGTGGATCTCCGGGCCAACATCTCCGTGGTAGAAAAATCCATTGTTGATGTCAGACCCGTGTTAATATATTTTTGCTTAAGTGCATAGCTTTAAGGGGACTTTAGGATTATATTTGGTTTCTGAAGAGAGAATAATCCTGTTCACAATTCCTATGTCTATTAGTCAATTCAGGAAGGCAGTTTTACCGGTTTTATAAGAGATTACCTCGATAATAGTTGTCTCCAATTTACAGTTTACAGTTTACAGTTTACAGTTTACATCATCATCATATTTCTCCTTGTTCTAATTGGGGGGGGAGGTAAGAAAGCCTCTCATATTAAAACCTCTGCGCACCTAAAGGTAAGTTTCATTAGGACTCATTATACATAGTTGTTACAAGTAGGATCCACAGAGGGGTTTTGATGTTGGGTAGAATCTGAGGTTTCTTCCTTCAATGTGTCAGAACAAGGCCAACCTTTCGGTTGGTACTTGTCTGGTACATCCACTCGTGCAAAGCTGTAAATTTTTTCTTTTCTCAGCCGTTAAGTTGGTGATATTTTTGACCTGTTGGAACATACAAATCTTTCCCGTAGTTAGTGTTAAGATTTGAATGCAAGGTTTTTGGCAAAAAGGTGTCATATCTATCTGTATCCCCCCCCCCAATTTTTTTTAGGTTTTTGGTGTTTTTGACCCAGGAGGCCTCCAGAAGGCAGTTTATTATACAGAACGATAGGGGGAATCTAGGCTCAGATTTCATCAAATCACCCATGCTGTTTTGGGTGACTGTATGGGATTAACTTGGGAAGCAAACCCAATATCTATTCTTAATAAAGCAAAGAATACTAGAAATCTATTACAAAAAAGACTAAGTTTTGTCCATACCCATAAGCCTATAATCTCAAAATTTGGGAGGTAGAGGCCAGAGGATCAAGATTTCAAAGATACAGAGTGAGTTCTAAAGAACAGGAAACCTACATTTATTAGATTCAGTGAAAAAAAGAGAAAGAGAGGACCAGTGAAGCTTCTAGACAAGAATACACACGAAATATAGCTAAATATAAATATAACTCTAAGCACTACTTAGAGTGAATGAATTTCAGGAAGGTTTTGAAAATGAAAACTGGCACCTCTTCAGCAATAGCAAGGAGCTGGAACCAACCCAATGGCCACCTCAACTGATCGAGTTGGATAGAGAAAAATGTGGTACATCTACACAAGGGAGTTACTATGCAGCAGATAAAGAAAGATGATACATCATGAAGCTTTGAGGAAATAGCGGTGGAGCTAGAAGGATCATTGCTGAGTGAAGTAACACAGTCACAGAAAACAAAGCGAAATGGTATATCCGTCATCTGTGGATGCTAGCACCAAGTGACCTAATGGTATGTCAAACTGAGAAACATCAGTGTGGTCTGAAAATAACTGTGCTCTGATATTGTGAAGCCCTTAAAAATAATAACAAATAAAAAATTTTAAAAGCTTAAAAAAAAGAAAATGAAAACGGGTTGAAATTGTTTAGATAATCCCATATGACTTTGTTTTGATGGTCAAAATGAAGAGAGTCCTGGAGAATTCCTCCACAAGTTAAGGGCCATTTCTGACACGCAGGTTGTTTAGTTTTTCCATGTCTTCCCGTCTTCCAGTATCAGGTAATTTCCCCTAAAGCATCGCTAAAATTATTCTGTTGACCTTCTGCATTATTTTGGCAGATAAAGAGGTATAATCATTGAGAGAAGCACAGAAAGAGAAAACTGTGTTTCTTTCCAGCACATGAACAGGAAATTCTCTGAATTTGGCTTCTATGATCCTTATTTATAATATGTTATACTGAACTTCAGAATAAGCTATTCCAGTCTGGAGAACAGGTGGATCCAGATTTCCTTTGTTCTTTGTTAATTTAACAAGGAGAATTTTCTATTGTCATCATTTAAACATCACAAAAGACCAGTTTGATTGTGATATTTATCTTATTTGCTTTTAGTTTTATTTTCTATAAGATAATTTGTCAGGGCTGGAGGAGATAGCCTAGCGGGTTAATAGCACCGACGCTCTTGCGAGGACCCGGGTTCGATCCCCAAGCACCACATGGCGGCTAAAACCGTCGGTAACGCCATTGCCAGGAGAACTCCAGTTCCAGGGGAATCCGAGACCCCTTTCCTGACCTCCGGGCATTGCACGACACGGTGCACGAACCTGCTGCATACAGTACATTCATACACATACAAAAAAAAAAAAAAAAAAAAAAAAAAAAAAAAAAAAAAAGATAGTTGTCAGCTCAATGGATGGGGCAATAGGCTCATTTGAGTACTGTGTGAAAGCTGGTAAAGATAGATTACAAGGGGCTCAGAATGGCTCAGTAGTTAATATCACCTGCCGTTCTTGAGGAAGACCCAGGTTCCAATTTTAACATCCACGTGGATGAGTGGGCTAAACCTCTGCATGTAACTCAGCGCCAGCAGATCCCATGCCTCCTTCGGAACTCTGCAGACATTGCATGAGAGGGGTGCACTTACATCCAGGCACTTAACATATATGCAGAGATGAGTCTCATATACATTAAATAAATAATAAAAAGGTTTTTTAAAAAAAATTGTGAACATTGAGTTAGATGGAACATGGCCTGTAAGCACATCACTCAGAGGCAGAAGCAAAAGATCGCGGGTGAGTTCAAGGCCATACCGCAATCTACATAGCAAGTTCCAGGCCACCTGCGGCTACAGGGAACACTGTCCTCAAAAAGACAAAAAAAAAAAAAAAAGAGAGAGAAGAAAAATTATGAACAGCTCAGCTTTAAACCAGAAACCATGATAACCAAATTAAATCAAGAGAATAAATTCTACCCTCCAAATAAAACACAGAACTATATATGGGACCTACATAAACAATCTGATATTTTATCTGTTTCTCTAAATCCCACCTCAAAAAACAAAGCTATATAATTTCCAGGGATTTTTTCCTTTAATGTATCTATCTAGTCCATGTTTAAGTTCAATCTTTAAGCTTTGAAAGGTTAAACCTAAAGTAATGACTTCTGGGGATTTAGAAATAAAGGAGTCGATGTTTGAGAACTGAGTGTACCGCTGCAGAAACACTCTGTTATTCTATAAAAGACTGACTTTAAGTAAAGGGAAGCGATTTTATAGAAATGGGTCAAATAGTATACACTGAATCTTAGAAATTAATCTGAGTCCTCTCAAACCCTAAAGACTAGATCCTTCCCATTGTACCACACAAACCCCCTTTGAGGAATAATATGAGTGATTATCGGTTTACTCCAAATATTTTAATCTAATAATAGTTATGGTACAGTCACCCATATTTAATATCTAAATTATTTATAGTTTGCAGGATGAGGCCTAGAATTTTCCTCAATAGGAAGATCCAAAGGGGTTTTAATGGGAAACCTACAATAAAAAAGTTTTTGGCTTCTATGTTACGCTGCATGAAGATAATGACAAACATACTACAAGAGATTCTCAAATCTGAACAAAAAGGGTTAAAAATAAGCATCTTATTTTCATACTTAAAGGTGTCTGTGGTGATTCACTGTCAGATGCAAGGGCTGTTGTTTTCTTGCTTTAAGAAGGATGCATAATTTAGGTCAAGATAATCATCAGCGATGCATACAGCAGATATTAATTTGAAAATTTAATATCAAAAGATTGGAGGACTTGCTTATGAAGCCACAGCTTCTAAATTATATTGAGGCATGGGTTGGTAACAAGTGCTCAGGAGCTTCTGTGTGCAGAAGAATATTAAAAGATACCACATGCCCTCTAATTAAAATCACAGCAAAACAGAGTAATGGTTGCAGATCTGATATTAGCTAAGTGTAGGAGGACAAACAGAAAGCTGTACCAGGAAGACAACAGGAGATGCAATCCCTGGCCTTCCGGGGGAGATGCCTTCCTCCAAACGGCAGGAAAATCCCTGGAAATTAGTGGAAACTAGAAGAAAAGTGAGTGCTTGTAGCTGGCATTAGAGGTGATGAAAATATTGCTCTAGCACCAGCAATCTGGGTAAAAGTTGGGTCTATTTGTTCAGAGCTAAGTGGCAATTGTGAACAATTAAAAGCCATGCCTGAGGATGCAAGTGACTGTCATACTGTAATACCAATCGCACAATCACAAACCCTGGATGCTTTAAACATATTTGATCTATCTTGTTTATATTATTTTGTGATGAGAAGACAAAGCCAGCAAGGGATTAATGTCCATTCATACTTCTGAGGGGACAATACTCGAATTACTCACTGGGATTGGCAGACCTTACACACAGAAATATTTTCATAAAGCTGATAAAAATTGTGGCATCACTACATGTCCAGATATTAGAGCGGTTCTACTAAAGCAGTAAGGGGGTACTTGGATGAACATAATTATTTTATTTATTTTGATGGATTTTTTGCAGATTGGTGAAAGATGGTTAGAATTTCTGTGAAAACCATGGCTAATGAGAGAATATGAAGGCAGGTGAGAATAATTATGCTTATCTTGATCTGGCCATTACTCCTTAAACTTCCTAACCAGATGCTTCTCAGGACTGAGCCAAACCATGAAGATCATACTTTGTAATTAGAGAACCTAATACATAGTCCATGCAACCTGTCATCATTTCAGTTGATCTCAATGAAGATGACATTAATCCATTGCACTTTTTTGTTGATGGTACAAATGTCCTCAGAAAAATCTTGAAAAGATGGCTCCAGAAAACATAGAAAGGTGTAGAGAAAAGATTTGTTTTGTCTTCATCCGCCTTGCCCCTTTTCTAAGCTAGGGAACAAGCTGTGGAAAAGGGGGAATTGTAGAATGTAAGGGCTGCAATTGGGTAAATGGTGAAACTACAGCATATAGCTGGACCCTTATTTGAGCAACTTGATAGTACATACAAACCCTCCAGCTGGACAATGGGATCCTTGGGCTGTGTGGGGTTGGGCAAAACTGCTTGCAAATTTGTTTACATGAAGGATGCTGTTCTCATAACTTTTACTTTATTGGTTAAAAAATGAAATAAAAGAAAGTAATATATAAAAAAAAAAAAAAAAGAAAAATGTAAAAAAAAAAAACAAAGTAGAGCTTCATTTATAAAATTCTAAAATTCAGATTAGGGTCAATTTCATATCAAATTCCATAAAAAAAAGTTGGATCCTTATTTGAAGTCCGTGTATACAGGGCTGGAGAAATGGCTAGAGGTTAAGAGCACTGGGCAGCTCTTGCAGAGGATCCAGTCTGGTTCCCAGCACCCAAGTATGGTGGCTAACGGCAATCTGTAACTCCAGTTCCAGGGGGAATCCTGCACCCTCTTCTGACCCTGAGGGCATTTGCACACATGTGGTCCACTGACATACATGCAGGCAGTACACTCCTACACATAAAATAAAAGTAATATTTTAAAAGTCCAGGAGTCTATCCTATCTCTGCGTTCCCCTATTGTAATGGTTATGAGATTAGGGATAGTAAATGATACTCATTGTCCTCATCTCTAAGCTAAGAACGTCATAATTCTGTATAAGTGAATACTGCAAAAATTAATGACTAAGAAAAAATGGCCAGCCTTTAAAATGGCAGACTGCTTTTTCAGAGGAACTGAATTTGGGTTCCAAGTATCCATGGTGGTCTCTCACAACTTCTGAAACTCTCCCAAGAAGGAAATTGATTCCCGCTTCTGGCTTGTATGGTCACTACGTACATGTGCATATAGCCCCAAAAACACACAACACACACACACAAATCCACACACAACACACACACACACAGTGCACATTTCTTCTAAGTGAAATCATTAAAGAATACATTGTAGAAAACACAGTGCTGTGGAAGAAAGCTACTCTACTCTTGCTATTAAACACTAGTAACCACAAAGCCCAGTGTCTGACTCCCTTATGGCCACAGCAGGGATTCTGGCAAAGGTACTTTTGTCTAAGCTTTGATTACCTTCCTTCAAGATATACTCCTTCCTGCAACTGTCCTTAAATTGAAGTAGTATCAAGTTGGAACTTGAGAATCTGCCATTCTAATAAGTTCCTAGTAAGGTTGATTCAGCAGGATCAGGATGATGCTTTGGAAACTCTGATCTGCCCTAAACTCTAAATGCAATATCTAGTTCATTCCACATATCTTTCAGAAAGCTATGAAAGAAGCCCTGCCTCACAGCTCCATTTCCCCAACTGTTTACACACAGGCAAGTCCTGTTCCCAATCCTGTGAGGTGTAGCAGATGCCCGGGTTTTAAGAATCTTTTCATTTGTATTTGTCTTACCTTCCCAAAGAGAATGAAGATTTCCTTGGGGCTTCAGCTTTATGAATTTTTGTACTTTGCTTTAATGCTAGTGACAGTGGTCTGCTTAGCCCAATAAAGTACTCACCTGCTTTATTGCTTTCAAATACTTCCCTCCAAAGTGTCTCCTTGGTAACTTCAAAACATGACTTGCCCTCCACCAAAAGGGGACCAGAGAAGTGCCTCAGACTTCCCTCTCTCCTGGCTACCACACATGTCACCCCACTGAGGTTATGTCTACATAATAAATACTACAGGACTGTCCTTTATCAGTGATTCTATTGCTCCCAACCTGATTTGCCCCTGCCCCCAACTCCCAGTCATCTTTGCCTAGAGAGTCCCATGAAAAGTCAAGTTTTTTTTTCCTGATTTTTTCTCAATAACAGGCTGTGTGAAATGAGAGATTTATCCAAGGGGCTTTGCCATGTAGAACGAAGTAATGGATGAGATTAATGTATAATTTTAGCCCCAAACCAGAGGTGACCACTTCCTTGACTTTCTGACTTGCCTGGCATGAGTCTCCTCTACAAGGACAGGTCCAGCCACTGGAAATAATCTAAGCTTTGAAGCTTGGATTCCTTGAGCCCCAGAATGAAGGACTGCCCTCTCCATCTGTGCTCTCAGTCCCACTTCCTATGTTTTGAAACCTGCAAATCCACCTCTTCCTAGGACTCTGGAAGAAGAAGCTTCCAGTTTTTGTTGTTGGATTTTCTCACTCTCTCTCTCTCATATATATAGATATATAATATATCTATCGATCTATAGCTCCTATCCCCCCGATGAGATGTATACATATATATGCTCATATGTATCTACTCTGACTTTGGAGCCATCCTTGCCCTACACACAAGGAGTGGTTTGTCACCGGTCCTCCCTGATCCCGTAGCAGGAGCTGTGGTCCGTTTTTCCCCCCATAAGCCATGTACTGGGCAGGTATTCTAAATAAATGCATGCACATAAATACAGATGAATCTGAGTTATTGTTACCAATTTATAGTTTTCTGCGTGCTGGGAAACAAATTTAAATAGCTCAAATAGAACTCTCTAGATACTCCAGCTTCCTTTCACTCTGTTCCTAGTAATTGAAGCTAACTTGTACTATATCAAGGTATTTTTGCAGCAGACAAAACAAAAGCCTTGAGGTCATTTGGCCACACAATAGGCCAGTCCTTTGTCAATTCCTTTCCCCTCCTGGATAATTATTTACCTTGCATTACCCAGCCACCGGAAAAAAAAGAAAAAAAAAAACGCCACCACTACCGACCAACGAAACCACCCCCTGAGACCCCACCCCACCCCTGCCCTGGGTCCTTGCTTGGAAGATCCTGTCTTAAGCAGACTCTGAACTGAGCCAGCACAGTTTGTCCCCGTTGATTATTTGTGAAGATGAGCCTGTCCATCTGTCCGCATGCCACAGACCCTGGGTGGCAAAAAGCAATAAAAGGAAAGGGCTCTTTGGTACAGCCCTCCCCGGCCGCGCACTGGTGGTGAGCAGAGGTTATTAGATTGTAATGTTCACTGTATTTCCACAGCCCCCCTGGAGCTGCTTTGACTGCAGAAAGAAAAGGGGAGACACAGTTACAAAGCCTCTGCGTGTTGTACGGGCAAGCGTTATATCAGACTTCCGGAGTGGCTTTTACGGCCCACTGAATGGCATATTGACTGCAATTGGAGGCCTCTCTTCCCTTGAAGCGGTCACTGGTGCATTTAGTTAATAAATGCAATCCCGACTTGGTCCAAGATCTCTGCAAGGTGAACTTGGATTGTGAGCTTCTTAATATACTGGAGAGACAAATGGATTAAAAGATGATCTCCAGTTCGAGATTTGCCTCTGGGCTACTCTCTGACCTTGGACCAATCACTTTTCCATGCCCCAAGTCTCTTTCTATATCCAAGAACTGACCCAAGAGGAGCCAACAGATCTAGGACTCTTATTTCAATGCATCCAGCTCTCGTGAGCTGCAGCATGAACTTCTTGAGGAGACACCCCCCCCCCTCACCAACAGCAGCAAAGCCAGTGCAAGGTAGATTCTACTAACAGCCTCTACAGTAACAGAGCCAGCCCCTCCCTGGGCGTCCTCTTTAGGGGTGAATATGCCAGAAGGAGGAAGAAATGACGGCGTCTGTTCAGCAAATTCCTCCTGACAAAATCTTTAAGCGTTGACAAAAGTAATATACTGAAAATTAGTTTAGAAGTGTTTCAAGTTTCAAAAATCAATCAAAATCAAATTAGGTTCTGAAGACACTGTCTGTTGAGTTTTAGGAAAAAGTAAAGATTCGCTTCAGCAACTCAGGGAAGTGGCTTTGACCCTGAAAGAGGTGACTATCACACAGAAAGTGATTGTCCCTTTTCTTATCTACTTTTAAGGCCCCCTTCCAAGGACGTCACCAAATATGCCCTTGTCCTTTTGTTCTGGACATAGCTGAATAACTTATAGCTGACCTAGATCTTAACCCTGTGTCTGTCCATTCATGTTACCAATCCCTTCATCCAAAGCTGATGAAAGAAAAAAGAGTAAAAAGAAAGAACTGGTCTGGTTTCCAGGGTAAGCAAATTAGACTTTTGATGATAGGAAAAAGAATGATTAGTGTGCCACCTCTTTTAACTTCATCTGAGTGTGATGTAGAAAATAGACACTTCAAGATACAGGAATGTGCTGCTGCCTCTGTGGGGGTAAATAATGAACAAGAGATTTGGTGTCGGCTTCATTCTGTTTCCACATATATATCTGATAAACTAGGCACTTCCCTCACCTAGGGGAAGTAATCACTTTGACAATTTTATACTCAAATTAGAGTTGCTCAGTTTCTGACATACAGTGACTCACTTCAACCCCCTGGTTGACCTTCTCTCATTCTAAATGGTTTCTGGGAGATTTTGGAAAGCTTATCATGAATCCACAAATTGGGCTGACAGGCCGTCACCCCACTGAGGCCCTTCTGTCTTTCCTCTCCTGTCTGTCAATGTGCATATGAAACTGTCATGACTAACAGATCTCTTGAGGGCTTTGTATGTCTGAGCCAAGGGTGCTATTCCTCAGTATTTCCAAGATCTATTATCCTTAGAGGAAGAGAAAAAGCCCTCCCTACACTGTACAAACTGGGCCTTTAACCATTCCTGCTGAGAAATGTAGAAACTCTAAGTTAGAATGTTGTGTTAATTTTTAGCACAACCCTTCCAGTCATCAAGATTCTGTCTGACAAGAAAAGTGTGTGAGTATGAGTGTGAGTGTGTTTGTGTGGTGTGTGGTGGTGTGTGTTCATGTGTGTAGATTCAGTGATTCTGGTTAATGATCCACTTTGCGAGAACACATAGCTTATGTTTGAATACATTCACATAGGCTATGTATAGTTAGTACAACACTCAGGAAATGAAGTTTTCTTCATGTGTCATAACAAAGTGACCCTTTCAACTGGTCACTTGGAACAGAAGAATCTAATCAATAGAACAAACCTCTCTCACATTTTACAGAAAAAGGGGAAATGTTGACCACTTAAATATGATAGATTTCCAAAGATCCAAAGTCCTAGAAATATACAGGCTCTTTGAAGCAAATTAGCTAGGTCTCCATTTATACATAATATGTCTCCTTTATTTTACTTAACTTATCTTGTGTGCTTTGGGATTTCCAGTGTCAGGATGGAAAAACAAGTTTAGACTCTGAAAGTAATAACAGAGCATTTATTCCTAATTCAGAAGGAAAGAGATTAAGGGTAAGAGATTAAGAAAAAATACAGTGACTACCTTCACAGCCCAATTCCTCCAAAGCTTTGGGGTCATTGAGGCCATCAACTTGGCAACAGAGGTCCCGGGAGTAATGTCTCCATTCTGGATTCCTTTGGTATATTCAGTAACTGCTCTTCCGGCCCCAGAGTGGAGGGGTCTTTACAGGACGCCGGTCTATGCTGCTAGGCTGTCCCATCCAGTTCTGATCAGTGAGTCCTTCCTTAACAGGTCCTGAACTCACCTGGTACCAGGCTGGCCTTGAACTCAAAGAGAAGCCGCAATGTGTGTGTTTCATATTTAACTAAGTCTCATCCCCCAGGTGTCCTATATTCTTATGAAGGCTGAAGGGAATATTTTTATTTCTACTCATTATATAAATATCAGGTGTCTTATTCAATGGTTAACTTGCAACTTACATTGACTAAAAGAAAAAACCTAACCTTAAGTAGAGCATTCCAGTACAAGGTCTTTGTCACACTGTTTTGTGCTGTGCTGCTATAATCCTCACACATTTGTCTCAATGATCTTTCATGGGACCCCAAACCACAGTTTCTTCCACATCTTCCTTTTTTCTATCATTTTGTGTGCTTTCATCCCCGCCTCACCCACTGTTTTGTCTTGCTTCTATGCTGTAAGGAGATCCATTTATCCTGGTTTAAACTCTCATCTGTTTATATGTGCCATTTCTATGACCACTTTCTCATAACCACATCATTATTGTTATCCAAGTCATTGGAGTTGTCTTTTTTGCTCAAATCCTACCCTACTCCAAAGACATACAGCTACCTACCTAACTACACACAGACACAGAACACACACACAACACACACAACACACACACACACAACGCATCACACGCACACACCTACGGCAAACAGAAGCACATTTGCATCAGGTTTTTACTCTCAACTCTAAATCTGTAATTCCAGTTGACCATATCATCTCTTCTAGATTGTTCACATTGAAGGTTACATTCACTAAAGTTCTTTCTTTTGGTATTTATCCCCATAATTAGCCAAAATATTATTCCCTTACTACTCTGAAGACAATAGCCTCACCCTCTCACACTCTCACTGGGGACTTAGTTAGCTATGGGGGATTTCTATGAGTGTTTCTAGTTATATAGCTAGATCTTTCAGAGGAAGAAAAATGTTTCTTGCTAATTTGCATTTATTAATAAACCTTTTAAAACAAAAAAACAAAAAAAAAATTCTTTTCTTTAAAAATAAAAGTTTTGTCAATTGAATTGGTTCACAGGAACATTTATAAAAATTCGAATACATATGAAACTAAGTTAAAGTTCATCCACAATCATTATAAAAATTCCATTTAAGCCAGCATGGTGGCAACATACCTTTATCCCCAGCACTGTGGGAGGCAGAAGGCAGTGGATCTCTGTGAGATCAAGGCCAGCCTGGTCTACTAAAGTGAGTTCCAGACCGCTGGGCCTAAGGGGAGACCCTGTTTTCAAAAAGACCAAAAATATGTATTGTAAGTAGTGTGGCTCCTACAGTTGTTTTTCTATGTGGATCACCAATGTTTTCCAGAAAAAAAGTTTATACTTCGTTTATCACCAACTTCGTTTTTATTACTTAAATCATACGTAGAATTTTGTTCTGTAATATGTTTTTTTTAAATATTTCTTCAAGCACTTTACTTATTAATATATTCTGATATACTTTATTTCTTTTTCCTAATAGTTTCTAACTTTGTTTAGGTTGTAAGAATGAATTGACCATTCGTTTGAGTTTGTTTGCCTTTTTCGAAAACATTTTGTCAAAGCCTGTAGTAGACAAGAAGGTAGGTAAGGAATATAGAGAAACAGAGACAGATATGAGAGAGAATGAGAGGGCCCTCATGAAGAAGTACAGAATATAAATTCCAACATTTTCAATTTCCCACTTTTGAGTGTCTCTTGCCCGTAATTATCATAAAAGTAACATCTTAGTTCTAACACCATTTCATAAATCAGTTACGTCAGAATCAAGATATATAACTAGTATAAAATGATAAAAGTATAATTAAGTACCTTGGAATCACTTTCATCCTTTCAACTTATTCATTCCTACCCAACCCATGAAGTCTTGTCTATGTTACTTTCCAAGATCTGTTTTCTAAACCTTCCTTCTTCTCCAGCCCCTCAATACTGTTCTAAGTCAGTGCCATGTTTGTTCTCCAGACCAACTGAGAGTTGGTCATTGTTTGGGCTTTTTGCATCTTATCTCTCTTATTAATGTTGTATCCCAAAGGATTTCCATGGAACACTGGAGCCAGGTGCCATGGGTAAAAGAAGTATATGTCNCAGGTGATACTATATGACAGCAAAATTATAGAGAACATTTGTTTATACCAATCCCAAAGTAATTGTTATACAGATTTTAGTTAAAGCTAATGTGGACAAGAGCAATTTATATCACCAATTAACTCAGATGCATTACCGTTTTTATCAGCCTTCAAACCAATGTTGTCCAATATGCACATATTTACTTTTACTAAGTCCTAAAACACCAGATATTTAAACAGTACTAATTGTTATGGTAGGTTACTTTGATATAGACACAGATGTTTGGATGGCATGTTTATCCATGAATTACAGTTTTTTCTGTAAAATATGACAGGGTCTTACTGTGGCTTATAGCATCTCCTAACCACTAGAGGATATAAGCTTGTGGCATCAGCTGTGGGTTATTCCTCCAAGGAGAGAGCTAATAGCCAATTAGATTTGGGATATATAGGCATATGGCTGCCACTGCTGCACAGTATTTCCAGGCAGGTGAGGTGTAGCTGGTGCTGACGGAGGAGTCTTGCTTGACTCAAGGAGACCTATATTTGCTTTATTGGTTTAGTGGCCTTTGGTAACACTCTCTGGTATTCCAGAGACCAATTGTACACTTGCAAGTGCGGTCTCAGTGCTTCTTTCCCATGCTTACATCAGGTCTTTGACAGCAGGGCCTTATCGCCTCTCTTCTTGCAGGTATCCCAGTTTACAGGCAAGAAGCCTTTACCTTTGGGGGGGGGTTTGGATCCCCTGGCCAACACCTTCTTGGAAGAATAATCCATTGCTGATATCAGAGCTCTCCTGTATTAATATATTTTGCTTAAGTGCATAGCTTAAGGAGACTTTAGTATTATCTTTGGATCTGAATAGAGAATAATCTTTTTCACAGTTCCTATGTCTATTAGTCAATTAAAGAAGGCAGCTTTACCAGTTTTATAAGAGATTACCTATATAACAGTTTGCTCCAATTTACAGTTACAGAACGACCTCTTCATCATCATATTTCTCCTTGTTCTATGGGGGGGGGGAGTAAGAAAGTCTATCGTATTAAAACCTTGCAGCACCTAGAAGGTAAGTTTCAATAGGACTCATTATAAATAGTTGTTACAAGTAGGATCCACAGAGGGGTTTGATGTCTGTAGCAATCTGAGGCTTTTCTTCCTTTCAACGTTCAGAAGGGCCAACATTTCTGGTGGCACTTCCTGGTACATCCTACACAATACAAAGCTGTATCTTTTCTTTCTCAGCCGTTAAGTTGGTGATATTTTGACCTGTTGGAACATACAAATCTTTCCCGTAGTTAGTTTTAAGATTTGAATTGCAAGGTTTTTGACAAAAAGGTTTCATATCTATCTGTATCCCCCCCCCCAATTTTTTTTAGGTTTTTGTTTTTTGACCCATGAGTCTCCAGAAGGCAGTTGTATTATACATACCTATAGGGTGGAATCAAGGCACAGATTTCATCAAATTCACCCATGCTGTTTTGGGTGACTGTATGTGATTAACTTGGGAAGCAAACCCAATATCTATTCTTAATAAAGCAAAGAATACTAGAAATCTATTACAAAAAAGACTAAGTTTTGTCCATACCCATAAGCCTATAATCTCAAAATTTGGGAGGTAGAGGCCAGAGGATCAAGATTTCAAAGATACAGAGTGAGTTCTAAAGAACAGGAAACCTACATTTATTAGATTCAGTGAAAAGAAAGAGAAAGAGAGGACCAGTGAAGCTTCTAGACAAGAATACACACGAAATATAGCTAAATATAAATATAACTCTAAGCACTACTTAGAGTGAATGAATTTCAGGAAGGTTTTGAAAATGAAAACTGGCAGCTCTCTTCACAATAGCAAGGAGCTGGAACCAACCCAATTGCCCCTCAACTGATGAGTGGATAGAGAAAATATGGTACATCTACACAATGGAGTTCTATGCAGCAGTAAAGAAAGATGACATCATGAACTTTGCAGGTAAATAGCTGGAGCTAGAAGATATCATGCTGAGTGAAGTAACACAGTCACAGAAAAACAAACGACAAATGGTATTCCTCATCTGTGGATGCTAGCACCAATTACCTAATTGTATGTCAAACTGAGAAACATCAGTGTGGTCTGAAAATAACTGTGCTCTTATATTGTGAATCCCTTAAAAATAATAAACAAATAAAAAATTTTAAAAGCTTAAAAAAAAGAAAATGAAAACTGGTTGAAATTGTTTAGATAATCCCATATGACTTTGTTTTGATGGTCAAAATGAAGAGAGTCCTGGAGAATTCCTCCACAAGTTAAGGGCCATTTCTGACACGCAGGTTGTTTAGTTTTTCCATGTCTTCTTCTTCCAGGATCAGGTATTTCCCTAAAGCAATCAGCTAAAATTATTCTGTTGACCTTCTGCATTATTTTGGCAGATAAAGAGGTATAATCATTGAGAGAAGCACAGAAAGAGAAAACTGTGTTTCTTTCCAGCACATGAACAGGAAATTCTCTGAATTTGGCTTCTATGATCCTTATTTATAATATGTTATACTGAACTTCAGAATAAGCTATTCCAGTCTGGAGAACAGGTGGATCCAGATTTCCTTTGTTCTTTGTTAATTTAACAAGGAGAATTTTCTATTGTCATCATTTAAACATCACAAAAGACCAGTTTGATTGTGATATTTATCTTATTTGCTTTTATTTTATTTTCTATAAGATAGTTGTCAGGGCTGGAGAGATAGCCTAGCGGTTAAGAGCACCGACGCTCTTGCAGAGGACCCGGGTTCGATCCCCAGCACCCACATGGCGGCTAAGAACCGTCTGTAACTCCAATTCCAGGAGAACTCCAGTTCCAGGGGAATCCGAGACCCTCTTCTGACCTCCGCGGCATTGCACGACACGGGTGCACAGACCTGCTGCATACAGTACATTCATACACATACAAAAAAAAAAAAAAAAAAAAAAAAAAAAAAAAAAAAAAAGATAGTTGTCAGCTCAATGGATGGGGCAATAGGCTCATTTGAGTACTGTGTGAAAGCTGGTAAAGATATATTACAAGGGGCTCAAGAGATGGCTCAGTAGTTAATATCACCTGCCGTTCTTGAGGAAGACCCAGGTTCCAATCCCAGCATCCACATGATGAGTGGCTAACCTCTGCATGTAACTCCAGCTCCAGCAGATCCAATGCCTCCTTCTGACCTCTGCAGACATTGCATGAGAGGGGTGCACTTACATGCATAGTGCACTTACATATATGCAGAGATGAGTCTCATATACATTAAATAAATGAATAAAAAGGTTTTTAACAAGAAATATTTTGAAGCTTGGTGTGATGGCACATGCCTTTAAACCCATCACTCAAGAGGCAGAAGCAGACAGATCTCTGTGAGTTCAAGGCCATCCTCATCTACATAGCAATTTCCAGTCCACCTGCGGCTACAGGGAAACACTGTCTCAAAAAGACAAAAAAAAAAAAAAAAGAGAGAGAAGAAAAATTATGAACAGCTCAGCTTTAAACCAGAAACCATGATAACCAAATTAAATCAAGAGAATAAATTCTACCCTCCAAATAAAACACAGAACTATATATGGGACCTACATAAACAATCTGATATTTTATCTGTTTCTCTAAATCCCACCTCCAAAAACAAAGCTATATAAATTTCCAGGGATTTTTCTTTAATGTTATCTATCTATTCATGTTTAAGTTCAATCCTTTAAGCTTTGAAGGTTACACCTAAAAGTAAATGCCTTCTGGGGGAATTTAGAAATAAAGGATGTCTATGTTTTGAGAACTGAGTGTACCTGGCAGAACAGCTCTGTTAATTCTGATAAAAGAACTGAGCTTTAGTAAAGGGAAGCGATTTTATAGAAATGGGTCAAATAGTATACACTGAATCTTAGAAATTAATCTGAGTCCTCTCAAACCCTAAAGACTAGATCCTTCCCATTGTACCACACAAACCCCCTTTGAGGAATAATATGAGTGATTATCGGTTTACTCCAAATATTTTAATCTAATAATAGTTATGGTCCAGTCACCCATATTTAATATCTAAATTATTTATAGTTTGCAGGATGAGGCCTAGAATTTTCCTCAATAGGAAGATCCAAAGGGGTTTTAATGGGAAACCTACAGTAAAAATTTGGCTTCTATTTTAACGCTGCATGAGATAATGACAAACAGACTACAAAGAGATTCTCAAATCTGAACAAAAAGGGTTAAAAATAAGCATCTTATTTTCATACTTAAAGGTGTCTGTGGTGATTCACTGTCAGATGCAAGGGCTGTTGTTTTCTTGCTTTAAGAAGGATGCATAATTTAGGTCAAGATAATCATCAGCGATGCATACAGCAGATATTAATTTGAAAATTTAATATCAAAAGATTGGAGGACTTGCTTATGAAGCCACAGCTTCTAAATTATATTGAGGCATGGGTTGGTAACAAGTGCTCAGGAGCTTCTGTGTGCAGAAGAATATTAAAAGATACCACATGCCCTCTAATTAAAATCACAGCAAAACAGAGTAATGGTTGCAGATCTGATATTAGCTAAGTGTAGGAGGACAAACAGAAAGCTGTACCAGGAAGACAACAGGAGATGCAATCCCTGGCCTTCCGGGGGAGATGCCTTCCTCCAAACGGCAGGAAAATCCCTGGAAATTAGTGGAAACTAGAAGAAAAGTGAGTGCTTGTAGCTGGCATTAGAGGTGATGAAAATATTGCTCTAGCACCAGCAATCTGGGTAAAAGTTGGGTCTATTTGTTCAGAGCTAAGTGGCAATTGTGAACAATTAAAAGCCATGCCTGAGGATGCAAGTGACTGTCATACTGTAATACCAATCGCACAATCACAAACCCTGGATGCTTTAAACATATTTGATCTATCTTGTTTATATTATTTTGTGATGAGAAGACAAAGCCAGCAAGGGATTAATGTCCATTCATACTTCTGAGGGGACAATACTCGAATTACTCACTGGGATTGGCAGACCTTACACACAGAAATATTTTCATGAAAGCTGAATAAAAATGTGTGTCATCACTAACATGTCCAGAATATTAGAGGCAAGGTTCTCTAAAGCAGTAGGGTGTACTTGGGATGAAGTCATAATTATTTTATTTATTCTTGATGGATTTTTTGCAGATTGGTGAAAGATGGTTAGAATTTCTGTGAAAACCATGGCTAATGAGAGAATATGAAGGCAGGTGAGAATAATTATGCTTATCTTGATCTGGCCATTACTCCTTAAACTTCCTAACCAGATGCTTCTCAGGACTGAGCCAAACCATGAAGATCATACTTTGTAATTAGAGAACCTAATACATAGTCCATGCAACCTGTCATCATTTCAGTTGATCTCAATGAAGATGACATTAATCCATTGCACTTTTTTGTTGATGGTACAAATGTCCTCAGAAAAATCTTGAAAAGATGGCTCCAGAAAACATAGAAAGGTGTAGAGAAAAGAGTTGTTTTGCTTCTCCGCCTGTGCCCCTTTTCTAAGCCTAGGGAACAATCTGTGGAAAAGGGGGAATGGTAGAATGTAAGGGCTGCAATTGGGGTGAATGGTGAAACTACAGCAATATAGACTGGACACTTATTTGATCAACTTGATTGTACATACAAGCCCCTCCAGCTGGACAGTGGGAGCCTTGGGCTGTGTGGGTTTGGGCACAACTGCTTGCAAATTGGTTCTACAAGAAGGATGCTTGTTCTCATAACTTATTACTTATTGTTAAAAAAATGAAATAAAAGAAAGTATATATAAAAAAAGAAAATGTAAAAAAAAAAAAACAAAGTAGAGCTTCATTTATAAAATTCTAAAATTCAGATTAGGGTCAATTTCATATCAAATTCCATAAAAAAAAGTTGGATCCTTATTTGAAGTCCGTGTATACAGGGCTGCAGAGATGGCTCAGAGGTTAAGAGCACTGGCAGCTCTTGCAGAGGATCCAGGCTCTATTCCCAGTACCAATATGGTGGTGAACAACCATCTGTAACTCCAGTTCCAGGGGGAATCTGATGCCCTCTTCTGACCTCTGAGGGCATTGCATGACCAGGGTGCACTGACATACATGCAGGCAGTACACTCCTACACATAAAATAAAAGTAATAATTTTAAAAAGTCCAGGATTCTATCCTATCTCTTGCTTTCCACTATTGTAATTTAGAGATTATGGATAGTAAATGATACTCAGTTGTCTCATCTCTAAAGCTAAAGAAACGTCAATAATTCTTTTATAAGTGATACTGCAAAAAATTAATGACTAGAAAAATGGCTCAGCCTTTAAAAATGCAGACTGCTTTTCCAGAGGAACTGATTTGGGTTCCCAGTATCCATGGTGGTCTCTTCACAACTGTCTGAAACTCTACCCAAGAAGGAATTGATTCCCTCTTCTGGCTTGTATGGGTCACTACATACATGTGCATATATCCCCCAACACAACACACAACATACACACACACAACATACACACACACAACACACACACACACAGGTGCACATTTTTCTTCTAAGTGAAATCATTAAAGAATACATTGTAGAAAACACAGTGCTGTGGAAGAAAGCTACTCTACTCTTGCTATTAAACACTAGTAACCACAAAGCCCAGTGTCTGACTCCCTTATGGCCACAGCAGGGATTCTGGCAAAGGTACTTTTGTCTAAGCTTTGATTACCTTCCTTCAAGATATACTCCTTCCTGCAACTGTCCTTAAATTGAAGTAGTATCAAGTTGGAACTTGAGAATCTGCCATTCTAATAAGTTCCTAGTAAGGTTGATTCAGCAGGATCAGGATGATGCTTTGGAAACTCTGATCTGCCCTAAACTCTAAATGCAATATCTAGTTCATTCCACATATCTTCTAGAAAGCATCTGAAATGAACCCTGCCTCACAGCTCTCATTTCCCCAACTGTTACACCACAGGCAGTCCTGTCCCAATCCTGTGAGGTTTAGCAGATGCCTGGTTTTAAGAATCTTTTCATTTGTATTTGTCTTACCTTCCCAAAGAGAATGAAGATTTCCTTGGGGCTTCAGCTTTATGAATTTTTGTACTTTGCTTTAATGCTAGTGACAGTGGTCTGCTTAGCCCAATAAAGTACTCACCTGCTTTATTGCTTTCAAATACTTCCCTCCAAAGTGTCTCCTTGGTAACTTCAAAACATGACTTGCCCTCCACCAAAAGGGGACCAGAGAAGTGCCTCAGACTTCCCTCTCTCCTGGCTACCACACATGTCACCCCACTGAGGTTATGTCTACATAATAAATACTACAGGACTGTCCTTTATCAGTGATTCTATTGCTCCCAACCTGATTTGCCCCTGCCCCCAACTCCCAGTCATCTTTGCCTAGAGAGTCCCATGAAAAGTCCAGTTTTTTTCCTTAATTTTTCTCAATAACAGGCTGTGTGAAATGAGAGATTTATCCAAGGGGCTTTGCCATGTAGAACGAAGTAATGGATGAGATTAATGTATAATTTTAGCCCCAAACCAGAGGTGACCACTTCCTTGACTTTCTGACTTGCCTGGCATGAGTCTCCTCTACAAGGACAGGTCCAGCCACTGGAAATAATCTAAGCTTTGAAGCTTGGATTCCTTGAGCCCCAGAATGAAGGACTGCCCTCTCCATCTGTGCTCTCAGTCCCACTTCCTATGTTTTGAAACCTGCAAATCCACCTCTTCCTAGGACTCTGGAAGAAGAAGCTTCCAGTTTTTGTTGTTGGATTTTCTCACTCTCTCTCTCTCATATATATAGATATATAATATATCTATCGATCTATAGCTCCTATCCCCCCGATGAGATGTATACATATATATCTCATATGTATATATATGACTTGGGGCTCAGCCTTGACTCTACACAAAAGGAGTGGTTTGTCACCATGTCCTCACTGATACAGTAGCAGTAGCTGTGGTCATTTTTTACACCCATAGCCATGTACTGGGCATGTATTCATAAATAAATGCATGCACATAAATACAGATGAATCTGAGTTATTGTTACCAATTTATAGTTTTCTGCGTGCTGGGAAACAAATTTAAATAGCTCAAATAGAACTCTCTAGATACTCCAGCTTCCTTTCACTCTGTTCCTAGTAATTGAAGCTAACTTGTACTATATCAAGGTATTTTTGCAGCAGACAAAACAAAAGCCTTGAGGTCATTTGGCCACACAATAGGCCAGTCCTTTGTCAATTCCTTTCCCCTCCTGGATAATTATTTACCTTGCATTACCCAGCCACCAACGCCACCACTACCACCACCACCACCCCCTGAGACCCCACCCCACCCCTGCCCTGGGTCCTTGCTTGGAAGATCCTGTCTTAAGCAGACTCTGAACTGAGCCAGCACAGTTTGTCCCCGTTGATTATTTGTGAAGATGAGCCTGTCCATCTGTCCGCATGCCACAGACCCTGGGTGGCAAAAAGCAATAAAAGGAAAGTGCTCTTTGACAGCCCTCCCGGCGTAGCACTGGTGTGAGCAGAGGTTATTATCTTGTAATGTCACTGTTATTTCCAACAGCCCCCAGTGGATCTGCTGACTGCAGCAAGAGAAAGGGGGAGACACAGTTAACAAAGCCTCTGCGTGTTGTACGGGCAAGCGTTATATCAGACTTCCGGAGTGGCTTTTACGGCCCACTGAATGGCATATTGACTGCAATTGGAGGCCTCTCTTCCCTTGAAGCGGTCACTGGTGCATTTAGTTAATAAATGCAATCCCGACTTGGTCCAAGATCTCTGCAAGGTGAACTTGGATTGTGAGCTTCTTAATATACTGGAGAGACAAATGGATTAAAAGATGATCTCCAGTTCGAGATTTGCCTCTGGGCTACTCTCTGACCTTGGACCAATCACTTTTCCATGCCCCAAGTCTCTTTCTATATCCAAGAACTGACCCAAGAGGAGCCAACAGATCTAGGACTCTTATTTCAATGCATCCAGCTCTCGTGAGCTGCAGCATGAACTTCTTGAGGAGACACCCCCCCCCCTCACCAACAGCAGCAAAGCCAGTGCAAGGTAGATTCTACTAACAGCCTCTACAGTAACAGAGCCAGCCCCTCCCTGGGCGTCCTCTTTAGGGGTGATATGCCAGAATGAGGAAGAAAATGACGGCGTCTGTTCAGCAAATTCCTCCTGACAAAATCTTTAAGCGTTGACAAAAGTAATATACTGAAAATTAGTTTAGAAGTGTTTCAAGTTTCAAAAATCAATCAAAATCAAATTAGGTTCTGAAGACACTGTCTGTTGAGTTTTAGGAAAAAGTAAAGATTCGCTTCAGCAACTCAGGGAAGTGGCTTTGACCCTGAAAGAGGTGACTATCACACAGAAAGTGATTGTCCCTTTTCTTATCTACTTTTAAGGCCCCCTTCCAAGGACGTCACCAAATATGCCCTTGTCCTTTTGTTCTGGACATAGCTGAATAACTTATAGCTGACCTAGATCTTAACCCTGTGTCTGTCCATTCATGTTACCAATCCCTTCATCCAAAGCTGATGAAAGAAAAAAGAGTAAAAATGAAAGAACTGGTCTTACTTCCATGGGTAGCAAATTAGACTTTTGATGATAGGAAAAAGAATGATTAGTGTGCCACCTCTTTTAACTTCATCTGAGTGTGATGTAGAAAATAGACACTTCAAGATACAGGAATGTGCTGCTGCCTCTGTGGGGGTAAATAATGAACAAGAGATTTGGTGTCGGCTTCATTCTGTTTCCACATATATATCTGATAAACTAGGCACTTCCCTCACCTAGGGGAAGTAATCACTTTGACAATTTTATACTCAAATTAGAGTTGCTCAGTTTCTGACATACAGTGACTCACTTCAACCCCCTGGTTGACCTTCTCTCATTCTAAATGGTTTCTGGGAGATTTTGGAAAGCTTATCATGAATCCACAAATTGGGCTGACAGGCCGTCACCCCACTGAGGCCCTTCTGTCTTTCCTCTCCTGTCTGTCAATGTGCATATGAAACTGTCATGACTAACAGATCTCTTGAGGGCTTTGTATGTCTGAGCCAAGGGTGCTATTCCTCAGTATTTCCAAGATCTATTATCCTTAGAGGAAGAGAAAAAGCCCTCCCTACACTGTACAAACTGGGCCTTTAACCATTCCTGCTGAGAAATGTAGAAACTCTAAGTTAGAATGTTGTGTTAATTTTTAGCACAACCCTTCCAGTCATCAAGATTCTGTCTGACAAGAAAAGTGTGTGAGTATGAGTGTGAGTGTGTGTGTGTGTGTGTGTGTGTGTGTGCATGTGTGTAGATGCAGTGATTCTGGTTAATGATCCACTTTGCGAGAACACATAGCTTATGTTTGAATACATTCACATAGGCTATGTATAGTTAGTACAACACTCAGGAAATGAAGTTTTCTTCATGTGTCATAACAAAGTGACCCTTTCAACTGGTCACTTGGAACAGAAGAATCTAATCAATAGAACAAACCTCTCTCACATTTTACAGAAAAAGGGGAAATGTTGACCACTTAAATATGATAGATTTCCAAAGATCCAAAGTCCTAGAAATATACAGGCTCTTTGAAGCAAATTAGCTAGGTCTCCATTTATACATAATATGTCTTCCTTTATTTTTACTTACTTATCTTTTGTGCTTTGGGATTTCCAGTGTCAGGATGGAAAAACAAGTTTAGACTCTGAAAGTAATAACAGAGCATTTATTCCTAATTCAGAAGGAAAGAGATTAAGGGTAAGAGATTAAGAAAAAATACAGTGACTACCTTCACAGCCCAATTCCTCCAAAGCTTTGGGGTCATTGAGGCCATCAACTTGGCAACAGAGGTCCCGGGAGTAATGTCTCCATTCTGGATTCCTTTGGTATATTCAGTAACTGCTCTTCCGGCCCCAGAGTGGAGGGGTCTTTACAGGACGCCGGTCTATGCTGCTAGGCTGTCCCATCCAGTTCTGATCAGTGAGTCCTTCCTTAACAGGTCCTGAAACTCACTCTGTAGACCAGGCTGGCCTTGAACTCAAAGAGATCCGCAATGTGTGTGTTTCATATTTAACTAAGTCTCATCCCCCAGGTGTCCTATATTCTTATGAAGGCTGAAGGGAATATTTTTATTTCTACTCATTATATAAATATCAGGTGTCTTATTCAATGGTTAACTTGCAACTTACATTGACTAAAAGAAAAAACCTAACCTTAAGTAGAGCATTCCAGTACAAGGTCTTTGTCACACTGTTTTGTGCTGTGCTGCTATAATCCTCACACATTTGTCTCAATGATCTTTCATGGGACCCCAAACCACAGTTTCTTCCACATCTTCCTTTTTTCTATCATTTTGTGTGCTTTCATCCCCATCCTCACCCACTGTTTTGTCTTGCTTCTATGCTGTAAGGAGATCCATTTATCCTGGTTTAAACTCTCATCTGTTTATATGTGCCATTTCTATGACCACTTTCTCATAACCACATCATTATTGTTATCCAAGTCATTGGAGTTGTCTTTTTTGCTCAAATCCTACCCTACTCCAAAGACATACATCTACCTACCTACCTACACACACAGACACAGAAACACACACACACACACACACACACACACACACACACACACACACACACACACCTACTGCAAACAGAAGCACATTTGCATCAGGTTTTTACTCTCAACTCTAAATCTGTAATTCCAGTTGACCATATCATCTCTTCTAGATTGTTCACATTGAAGGTTACATTCACTAAAGTTCTTTCTTTTGGTATTTATCCCCATAATTAGCCAAAATATTATTCCCTTACTACTCTGAAGACAATAGCCTCACCCTCTCACACTCTCACTGGGGACTTAGTTAGCTATGGGGGATTTCTATGAGTGTTTCTAGTTATATAGCTAGATCTTTCAGAGGAAGAAAAATGTTTCTTGCTAATTTGCATGTTATTAATAAACACTTGTTAAAACAAAAAACAAAAAAAAATTCTTTTCTTTAAAAATAAAATTTTGTCAATTTAATTGGTATCACAGGAACATTTATAAAAATTCGAATACATATGAAACTAAGTTAAAGTTCATCCACAATCATTATAAAAATTCATTTAAGCCAGGCATGGTGGCACATACCTTTAATCCCAGCACTTGGGAGGCAGAGGCAGGTGGATCTCTGTGAGATCAAGGCCAGCCTGGTCTACAAAGTGAGTTCCAGACAGCTGAGGCTACAGGGAGACCCTGTTTCAAAAAGACCAAAAATATGTATTTAAGTAGTGTGGCTTCCTACAGTTATTTTTCTATGTGTATCACCAATGTTTTCCCTAAAAAAAGTTTAATACTTCGTTTTATCACCACTTCTTTTTATTACTTAAATCATAACGTAGAATTTTTTCTTTAATATGTTTTTTAAATATTTCTTCAAGCACTTTACTTATTAATATATTCTGATATACTTTATTTCTTTTTCCTAATAGTTTCTAACTTTGTTTAGGTTGTAAGAATGAATTGACCATTCGTTTGAGTTTGTTTGCCTTTTTCGAAAACATTTTGTCAAAGCCTGTAGTAGACAAGAAGGTAGGTAAGGAATATAGAGAAACAGAGACAGATATGAGAGAGAATGAGAGGGCCCTCATGAAGAAGTACAGAATATAAATTCCAACATTTTCAATTTCCCACTTTTGAGTGTCTCTTGCCCGTAATTATCATAAAAGTAACATCTTAGTTCTAACACCATTTCATAAATCAGTTACGTCAGAATCAAGATATATAACTAGTATAAAATGATAAAAGTATAATTAAGTACCTTGGAATCACTTTCATCCTTTCAACTTATTCATTCCTACCCAACCCATGAAGTCTTGTCTATGTTACTTTCCAAGATCTGTTTTCTAAACCTTCCTTCTTCTCCAGCCCCTCAATACTGTTCTAAGTCAGTGCCATGTTTGTTCTCCAGACCAACTGAGAGTTGGTCATTGTTTGGGCTTTTTGCATCTTATCTCTCTTATTAATGTTGTATCCCAAAGGATTTCCATGGAACACTGGAGCCAGGTGCCATGGGTAAAAGAAGTATATGTCAAATGATATTATGAAATCTTATTTATACTTTTCTTTCTTTAAAACATAGGAAACACATCAGTTTATTAAATGTTCTGGGAAGTACTACAGTTAAATAATCAAAATTAAATCAACAAAACTTTTAATTTATTTGAATTTATAACATACTAAGCTTAATTCACTCATTATTTTAAACAGATATTTGTTTATGACTGTTTTCTCTGATGGCCATGTTTATGAACATGTGCATGTGCAGTGTGTGTGTGTGTGGGTGTGTGGGTGTGTGTGTGTGAGAGAGAGAGAGAGAGAGAGAGAGAGAGAGAGAGAGAGACAGAGACAGCATTTAACAGCCAGTTGAACTTGTGCCCTAGGAATTCTGTATGAGAGATGCTTTCATTTTGCATTTTAATAAGTAATTTTCTAATTTTATTTATTTATTTATTTGTTTTTTTTATTTATTTTTATGTGTATGAGTGTACTGTCTGCATGTAAGTTGGTGCACCCGTGTCGTGCAATGCCTCAGAGGTCAGAAGAGGGCATTGGATTCCCCTGGAACTGGAGTTAAAGACAGTTCTTAGCTGCCGTGTGGGTGCTGGGGATCGAACCCAGGTCCTCTGCAAGAGCAGTCGGTGCTCTTAACTGCTGAGCCATCTCTCCAGCCCCAAACAAGTAATATTTTAAATACTACATGGAATTACAAAGAGAGTTTAACCACTCTCCAGTACAGTATAAATTCCAAATCTCCACAACATTCAAGATCTTTTTACTTTCACTTGATCATAATTTTATAATTTTATATCCTATTGCTTGTCTATATCACAGAAAGTCCAATTATCCTAAGATCTTTTCTTTTATCTGATTGTGCCATCATTTCTCAGATTTTCATGTCTGGATTTTTTTTATTTTTGTTCTCTTGGCCTTCTCCAGGGATGGCAGTAGATATTCCTCTCAAAGCAAATAGCAAAATCATGCAATTTCCTTCCACCTTCTCCAGTGACCACTGCCTTCTTATCATTTAAATCCTGTTATGGATAGTCTACAAAGCATTTACCAATGCCCCAAGGAAAACATTATTTATTCTTCCTTAATACCTCTGTACTAGTTCTTTTATGTGCTGCTATGACAAACTCCTTGGCAAACTCAATTTCAGGAACAAAAAGTTTATTTGGGCTAAGAGTTTGGGACTACAATCCGTCATGAAGGGGAGTCAGTGTGGCAGGAGTTCACAAGGTATCACCAGTCAGGCAGCAGAGACATGAAGGCAAATACTTATCTCACTTTCTATTCTGCCCAGACTACCTGCACATGGAATGACACCTCCTGTATTTAAGGTGTATCTTCTCCTGTCCTTTAACCTGATCTAGAAGCTCACCCATATTTAAGGTGTATCTTATCCTGTCCTTTAACTGATCTAAAAGCTCACCCATATTTAAGGTGGATCTTCTCCTGTACATGAACCTGATCTACAAGCTTGCCCATATTTTATTTATTTTTTTATTAATTTTATTTATTTCTATATGTGTATGAATGTACTGCCTGCATGCACGTTTGTGCACCCGTGTCGTGCAATGCCACGGAGGTCAGAAGAGGGTCTCGGATTCCCGTGAAGCTGGAGTTCTCCTGGAATTTGGAGTTTCAGACGGTTCTCGGCTGCCATGTCGGTGCTGGGGACCGAACCCCGGTCCTCTGTAAGAGCAGTCGGTGCTCTTAACCGCTAGGCCATCTCTCCAGCCCCAAGCTTGCCCATATTTAAAGTAGATCTTCTCCTGTCCTTTAAAAGCTCCCTCACAGACATGCTCAAAGATTTGTTTCCATGGTGATTCAAAATCACATCAAGTTAAAAATAAGATTAACCATGACCACCTTCAAGGTAGGAAGGTTAGTAACCATTATCCTTATGTTCTAGAAAAAGAAACTGAAGTCAGAGGACAGATTTTCCTGAATGACTGAGCAGGGAAAATAAGCTAGTTTATCTGTTTGCATAATTGTGAGTTCCCTTACACATGGCATGGTATTTTCTGAGCCCCTGATTGCACTTCATATATATCAGAGAAGAAGTAAAGAGTCTTCTGGAGTTTCTTGGAATTTGTAAGTGGGAAACATTTAGCTCAGAATGGAGAAGAGTTAAATCCTGAGTGTGTCTATGGCCATCAGAATTGCACCTGGCATATTCAGCTTGGAATTTTTAGGGATTTAGTTTAGCTAGCAAAGGAAGTTGTAGAAGTTCAGGAAATGATATAGAAAAAGTAGATGGGAGGAAGCCAGCTAATGAGAATCTATTAAGCTCATAAAAATGCATTGGATTGTATTTCAATTTGTGAGGGGATGTTTGTTAAACTCACTATTCTGTAACTATTAACTTCATGGTTCCACAAATTAGCTACTGACTAGTTTGTTTAAGATAATAACTGGGGCTGGAGAGATAGCCTAGCGGTTAAGAGCACTGACTGCTCTTGCAGAGGACCCAGGTTCGATCCCCAGCACCCACATGACGGCTGAGAACCGTCTGTAACTCCAATTCCAGGAGAACTCCAGTTCCAGGGGAATCCAAGACCCTCTTATGACCTCTGCGGCACGACATGGGTGCACAAACCTACATGTAGACAGCACATTCATACACATACAAAAATAAATAAAAAATTTTAAAAGATAATAATGAAAATTTCCAGGTTCTGACAAACTGAAAGTCTTGGGGTATGCATTATGATTAGCATTATTGACACCATTCTTTTTTTTTTTTTTGATATGTTGCATACTATAGGAAAACTTTGTTCTTTTCATATTTCTAGAACACTTATGAATATATCCACTGCATAGACTGTCAAATCCATGCTCAGACATGTTAAGTAATTTTGCAAAGAAGACAGAAATAGGAAGGGCAATATTAGAACTTGAACCTATGTGTTCTAAATTCAGTGATTCCAAGAGAGTTCTCAGCAAGGGGTAACTTAATGAGAACATGAGTTAGCAGATGTTGCTCAGATCTATAACTGTCTAGTTATTGAGAAATCAGAGGTTTTATGAGGCAGAGGGAGAAAAACGCAATGAGAGGAAGGGAGCTGCATAGCCATGGTCTTCTCCTTACAAAGCAAGGGCAACAGCTTCTCTGCTTGGGTTGCTCTCCTTCCTGTGTTTGGCTATTGTCTTCCACCACGAATGGAAGTATTGCCTGTGTTATCTGAACAATTGTTTGATCTCATCCAGCATCTGATGCTGAGACAGATTTCACTAGAAACCATCAGGGAGGATGTATGTAAGTCTTGGGTATATTATAAACTCTGGTTAGGGAATTTCGACAATGTTAACTAATAATGCATAGTCTCTATTTTAATCCCAGAAAATAGTATGTGTTCATTATCCTGAGGACTGATTTTGCAAACATTTGGTGAAAGTTTGCTCCATATCAGACATTAAGTGGAACCCTGTTAAGTGGAACCCTGTGGGAGGAAAAAAAATGGCAAAGCCCTTTGCAGTCAGAAAGCACACTCTGGTAGACAGGGTCTTAGGGTAGATCTTAAACATCTGAGTGATCCTGGAACTATTGAGAAGAGAAGAAATTAAAGGTTTTGTCTTCTACTTGTGGGCAAGAAGAAAGTAAAAGTCTGTTCAGATTCCCTGAAAGACTTCCTAGAAATCCATAAACCTGAGACATATGGTGATATTTGGGTATTTGTCTTTGTGAGTCTAATATTTTTATGTGATAATATTCTGTGCATTCATTTTCTTGATAATATAATTTTATTCTTCTGTATGAAGAAATAAAAGCTCCACTGTGTATCTATACCACTCTGTCATTATCTGTTTGTCTATAGACAGATACCTAGGCTGATTCTGTAATTTGATTTCTGTGAATGATCTCGTGATTTCCTGACACACCTGGCTGCAACCAACTCAGACAATTATAGATTTGTTTTCCCCTTTTGCTTTCTAAATCTACTGTCTCACCATCAGATGCTGACCCAGAACCACACACTGGGCAAAACGCTCTTGGCGACATAGTTTTCAATATCATGTCCTGCAGTGCAAACTTAGAACTGGGCTACAGTGCTGTCAGTTGAAAACAATGAAATATTAACCCTTCATTTTCTCTGTCATGGAAACTTGAAGGAAGGCTGCAATGAATATTTGTTCACACTAATGATCCACAGATCTAGAACACTTCAGTTAAATGGAATTCAGTTTATGGAATTCTAGAAAGTATTTTGGAGAGTCAGAATTGATTTTGATCCTCCTCCTGCCCAAGAGGAGAAATGAGTGTGCCTCTGTGTGTGTGTGTGTGTTTGTGTGTGTGTGTTTCTAAGAAAACATATCCCTCACTTTTGCTCTTCTATATAGTTCCAGGATCACTCCACTGTAAAATTCAACCCTAACAATGAATTTTCTCTTCTTTGTGAATCTTAGATTTTTACAAATGTATATAACATTACACATACACACACATGTCATAATATATATATATATATATATGACGTAACAGTCAATCTGAGAATGGAAGTGAAGGAGCAAAAAAAGGACTACTCGGAGTTAGGAAGTAGAAAAAAGGAAAGAATATGTGAGCAAATATGTCCAAAGTACAATATATTCTTAGATGAATCTTCATGAAACCCATCAGTACATGCAATGAATATATGCCAATACTTTTTTTTAAAACTACGAGATTAATACAAATAATATAAAATTTTAAAAGTAATTTAAAATTAAATGTAAGTTAATAAAAGCATACTGTTGCCAATGCACACAGAGGCAGAATATTCCCAGGAATATCCTTCTTTTGAGTTATGGTACTTTCAATAATACTTAAGAGCCCCACACCACTTCAGAGTGCTTTCTAGTATGGTACCTTCATCATCTTTTTTCATCAGCTTCCAGTGGTCAGACTTCATTTCTACAATAAGTCGTCTTATATTGAATAAGTCTAATGGCTCTGTTTTCCTAACCAAACCATAAGTATTAAAAGGAGAATGGTCTATCTCCTTGTATTTCTAGTATATGAACTTTTTTCTTTTTCAGCAAAGTGTCAAATAACAAGTGAGAGTTTTTGCCTTTGCTTGCCAGGCTGTCCTTGTTGCCACTACTCAACTCCAGCATGTATCACAAAAGCAGCCACAGTAAACAAACAAATGTGTCTGTGTTCCATTACAGCTTTGTATACAAAACAGTCAGCAGACCAAAGTCAGCCGCAGAGCTGCAGTGTGCCAACCTCTGCTTTGGAGGTTTGAGTTAATCATACTTCTCATTTCATGGCTTATGGTCCTCACTGATCCATGCACGTTCCCTCACTTGACTCCTTTTTAATTTATGTAGTCCCCGTGTTCCTGCGCCCTCCTGCTGTGCCCCTCCACACTTTTCCACTCCAATACTAGTAGAAAAGACAGAAAGAAAGAAAGGAGAAACTTGATATATTTTAATACATTGATTGTATGCTGTATTCTCTGAGTGCATTATAAAATATATATTGTTTACTTATATGCATTTTAATTTTTAAAGAACTAAATTTTATGCCAAGTTCTGTTTATTTCTTTATGCAGCATTATATCTTTAATTATTCGTGTGTACAGCCCTAATGTCTACATTAATTGGCTATTTCTAATTAACAAACAAATAGAAAGAGCAGATATACAAACTCTTCACTCAAAATTACTACTGACATGGCCAGGTTTTACAAATACTAAGCTGCATACAAGTGAAAAATGAACTTCTTCATTTTCATTTATTAACACAATACTACTTAGCCTACCCTACTATGTTACTGCTATGTATTGAATAAGTCATCTATAGTAGATAGTCAAGACATCTCACCCATCTTTCTCTTAATGGACCATTGCTTTGTTTAGGCAGGAAATCACAGTGGTTTGCTCGCAGTCTCTAGAATTCAATTATTTGGATTAAAATCATGGTTCCATGAGGCATTGAACTTAGAATATTGGACATGTTTTTTTTTAACCTCTTTGGTTTCAGGCTGTTCCTCTGTTATTTGACATCTTGGAGATATATCAGGCTGTTCCTCTGTTATTTGACATCTTGGAGATTATATTATATATATAATATATATATATATATAATATATATATGCATGCTATCATTAAGATAAAATTTTATAACCAATTTAAATTTAGTTATATATTTATTTTCATTTTATGCATATGAGAATTGTGCCTGAATATCTGTAGGGTCACCCATGTCATGCAATATCTGCAGAAGTCAGAAAAAATATGTCAAATCTCCTGAAACTGGAGTTATGGATGGTTCTTAGCTGCCATGTAGATGCTGGGAACCAAACTAGGGTCCTCTGCAGGAGCTGCCAGACCCCTTAACTACTGAGTCACTTCTCCAGCCATATAATTATATTTTAAATTCAAGAATACTTCCTGACATTTTAAAATTGCATATGTTTTAAATTTTTCCCAAAGCTACTTGACAACAGTATATTCAAACTTAGGATTTGATGTCCACCTTCTCAGGGATTACCAGGGCAGGCCACTAATTTACAGAAAATAAAAAGGAAAGTTCTGAAATGTGCTATGATTTCCCTGGGGTCATACTGCTCACCATAACAAAGTAAGAGTCAAGCCTTTGTATCTTTGCTCTAAGGCTCTCACAGAGTAAGTCTTTGATTTCTTTGGTCTATAGCAACAAAGGACACTGGGTATGAGAAATACCAGGGTGCATACTAACACCAAATCTCTGAAGACATATGGAAGTCTAACCAGATGGTAGTGGGAGTCTGTGAATAGAAGGAGTGAAATGAAACACAGAAGCATGAGAGGACAGAAGCTTCCAGTGACATGAGAAGCGACCTTTCCCCAAGGATTGAAGGAACGAAGGTTAAAGGCATATTGATATTGAGCAGGAAATCATTATTCTAATATGTCATCCTGTTTTAAGATCATCTGTCTTGAAAAAGGAGTCAATGACTCCTCAGCTTTGGAGATGGCCTTAACGATACAGCAAAAAAAAAAAGAGCATTTGGTATCATGGAAGGTACCAATGTGAATTTAGGTTTTTAAACTAAGTTTTAAGGTACCTGCAATATGGAATCGGATGAAAGTCTGTTGAGAGAAACAGGTAGCAGTCAGGAACACACAGTCTCAAACAATAGCCAATTCTTTGATTTAATTTGAAGCTCCTTTTCTTTTCAAAAGACATTGTAAATCGGGGCTGGAGAGATGGCCTAGTGGTTAAGAGCACCGACTGCTCTTACAGAGGACCCGGGTTCGATCCCCAGCACCCACATGGTGGCTGAGAACCGTCTGTAACTCCAATTCCAGGAGAACTCCAGTTACAGGGGAATCTGACACCCTCTTCTGACCTCCGTGGCATTGCACAACACCAGTGCACAGACCTACATGCAGACAGTACATTCATACACATAAATAAATAAAATATTAAATTTTTTTTAATTTTTCAAAAGACATTGTAAATCTACCCAGGTCAACCCCAAAAGGGCACACAAATTTTTCATAATTTATAAGGTGCTTACCCATCACCTGTCATATAGAAATAATCCCAAAGGGAACTTGTGAGAATTCGGGCTCTGTTTATTATTCTAATTTTACCAAGATGAAATTAAGAATGACAGGGCTATGAGTATAGGACATGATGTAGAAGCAGGACATTGCTTTCCCATGATTTCCCAAGTAGCTTCACACTGGAGCAAATTGTGCATGACCAAACTGACTTTACACAACAGCATTGACAGTATTTATGGTATATCCCTGTATGAATATATGTGAGCCTACGTATCCATTGAACTCAATTATATGGTCATATATCTCCATTTCCCATCTATCCCACTGAACTTTCTATTGTGATAAAACACTTTGACCAAACACAACTTGAGAAGGAAAGGGTTTTTCTGGCTTACACACTTTACAATTCATTGCTGAGGGAAGCTTGGGCAGGCACTCAGGGCAGGAACCTGGAGGCGGAATCTGAAGCACAGACCATGGAGGAACACTGCTTACCTGCTTGTTCCCCTGGCTTTCACTTAGTCTGCTTTCTTATATAACCTAGTACCTACAGTGGGCTGGACCATCCCACATCATTCAACACCCAAGAAAATCCTCATCTATCAATCTGATAAAGACAATTCCCCAACTGAAAGTCCTTCTTCCCAGGTGCGTCAAGTTGACAACTGAATCTATCTAGCACACCATTCACATTTAGAGACTGTCACATATGATTAATTCCTATTGCCTATTAATATATTAATAACAATTTATATAAATGGAGCTATGAAATTTTCTAATATCTATTAGCATGAGAGTGTGTGCATGTGTGTGTCCATGTGTATGTGTGAGACAGAGAGAGGAGAGAGAGAGAATGATATTTCATAACATTATCAGCCTGGTTATCATTCTTGTATTACTCACATTTGCTTTCAGTTCACCTCTATGAGCCTCCATTTTCTGCCTTGTCAAATAGGAAATGTCCCCCTCTCAAGGCTACAAAGACCTAATAAGATGATGTTTATGAAATATTAGATGCAATATCTGGCTCAAGAGTAGGCTCACAGTTTTAATTTGCTTGCTTTTTGCTGGCTTGCACAACTAAACTCCTTTCCCTTTTGCTCATCTATCTCTTTGGCTGTCTCCCAGTGTTCTTCATGTATCTTGCCCCTAAACCTTAGTGGCCTATGTCTTATGGGTGAATAATTTAGACCCTGGTTATACAGTTCCATAGATTACCCATTCTCAATAGGATGTCATGTTTGAATAATTTAGCTGGATGTGTCCTCAAAGTAGACCATTTGCCACCTAGAAGACAAAGAAGCCATCCAAACCCACTGCTCTGCATCATCTAAGAGCTTACCATAGGCTTGACTTTTCTTCAATGCCAAGTAAATGTTGCATATATTACAAAGTAAAGCTTCCCCAAGTGTTACCCTTGAGTTTGGTAGAATTTATGATCATAGACATAGAGAAGTTGAATCTATGCATTTATGTGAGAAGTGGGATAATAAGGTCCTCTGAAGAGTTAGTGGCAAAAATAATTTATTATTCATTCCTTCCAATAGGTCTGCTGATACATGCTGGGATACCAGGTGTATCAGATACATGTTTATAGTGGACATGGAATGAAATTCTCATTTCTAACAAAAAGAAATGCAGTGAAAGCTTGGCAAACAGAGATAGAAGATATACTCTGTGAACCTGACACTTGACTTCCAGTATTTTCTCATCCTTTCCTCTGACAGACACCCTTGTTTTAAAAATTACTATCTACAAATCCATCATTCTGATATTTGATGTGGAAGGTCTGGAAATAAATATAGCCTTCCTTTTGGCCACAGTCAATGGCTCAAGCACCAGAGTGTGGTCCAAGGTAATACAGTTATGGTCCTGTACTGACAGTTGGCAGCCCAGGCTGATGGAGGTGTTTCCTTGCTTCTGGATCACTAAGTTCACATAATAGGAGCTAGCATGTAGGCATGCTTGCTCAGCCATTGCATGGGAAGCCTCTATAAAGTAGAATAAAATAAATCACATTGGGAAGTACATCATGAAATTAATAAAAAGCAGGTTATGGATAATTTTTAAGTTACTGTAAATGCATATAACCATCTGTGTCTTTGGATTTCTCTCACATGAGCCAATAAACTCTTATTTTTACTTAAAATCTGAACTTTTTGCCAACTTGTTCATATGGCTATCTTGTTCCTTGTTCTGCATAAAATTTTATGTGGTTTAAAGTCCATTGCAATGGGCTCTGTAACCTGAAAAAAAAAAAGATGGTGAGTGGGAATGTCATAAGTTCTAGGGGACCCATTATTTCTGTTTTGCCAAAAGGACTTGGTATCATACTGCTTCCTTAATACTTAGGTTTGTGCCATAAATCAGTGCTGCTCTTAAGTTCAGTTGAAGAACCTACATTTCCCACTGCTCAGTAGTTAATGCAGACACTCGGAACTGGACAAAGTGTCAAGAATGGGTGCCTTTTGAAATGGGAGCTGTGTATCACCCTCTCATGGCTCAGTGAACATCTCACAAAAGGGAGTGAATAGAATGTAAGCATGGGAAGATGGGGCATATGCTGCAAAGATGTGTCTTCTGTTTGTGATGTAGCATTGCACTCATGAAGTCACTGAAGCTGTGCTGACCTGCATGAACCTGCTGAAGACTGTCAACAATCCAGCATGAGTGAAGGGGAGTCCCATTCCCTGCTCCTGCGTGAGGAGCTATTGACAAGTAATGGTTGATACTGAAGGCAATATTCATTCCTTCAGAGATATACACACTAAGCTCCCTATGCTCCAGTAAATACTCCCTAAACGTGCTCATGCAAGCAATTATAATTCAATTATTATATAACTCATAATTATGAGCTAATTCATAAAGACACTAGTTATTATAGGATATATATGAGACAGCATATTTACACACATTTGTATATGGTTTGACAAATCAATTATATAATATATTAAAAAGCACCATATAAATACATATATAATGTGTGTGTATATATTGCATGTATGTATTACTCATTCTTTGAGAACTTTATTAAAATTATGTCAGGAGACATATCAACAATATGCCTGAAAAAATATACCTACACCACAATACAAGCTGACATGCCACTGTGGATGAAGGAGTTTCACAAAGTCCAATCTTTAGATAGAGAGCTATAAGCAGGGAGAGTCAGTCTTCTACAGAGACAAAAATTCCTGATACATTATCTAATCCCAAAGTGAAGAGTCCTAAAATCAGATACACACAATCACCACTAAACAGACTCAGTAAATATCTGATTTACACACACACACACACACACACACACACACACACATATGGGTGTGGGAGGGTAGAGGTATGTGTGTGTATAAAAGAATAATAATCAGCCAGGTATGGTGGCACACGTCTTTAATCCTAGCACTTGGGAGGCAGAGGCAGGCGGATCTTTGTGAGTTCAAGGCCAGCCTGGTCTACAGAGTGAGTTCCAGGACAGCTGGAGCTACAGGGAGACCCTGTCTCAAAAAGACCAAAAAATAATAATAATAATCAAAGAAAAGGTCATGAAATTGAGAGGGAGTTATGAAGAAATGTGGGAAGAGGTAGAGGTGGAGAGGAAAGAGTAGTAATGTTGCATACGTAGCACCCATGTATGAAATTCTCTGAAAATAAAAAAGCAATGGGCATCCTTGGAGAGCCCCAAAACAATAGAAATGTTTGCCTTGCCATCACTCTCAATTGCCCACTAGAACTTCATGGTAATCTTTTGCTGCACTGGATGGTGCGATACAGGCTCCTGGGGTGAGAGAACTCATCACCAATCTTGCTCATCTGTGACATGGTGAGCTATAATAAAGCCTGGTTGGGTACAATAATGGAATGAATGTTATGACAATAACCAACCACTTGCTAACAGGATCTGAGGCCAGCTGCACAGGAAGAAAAGCAAACCTGGTACTGTAAAGTTGTCCAAGGACCTTTGGTTGGGAAGCTCATAAGTTCCATGTGTGAACCTATTGCTATTATTTGGCGAAGAGGACATTATATTAAATTGCCCTCTGAACATGTGTCTCTATGTCCATAGGTCATGAAGTTCTCAGAATTCATTAGAAAGTCTTCTTTATGCAATGAGGCTATGGTTAATGCAAAAATCACAAAGTTTGACAGTGTGCAGAGAGCTGCCTGTGAGATGTTGAGCCATAAATGGTATGTCCATATCACACACAAGCCCAAGGATCAGGGAGTATCATGGAAACTAGCGGGTGGGGGAGCATCATATCCAGAGATGGGGGAGGAGAGGAGTGAAACAGTGTCTGCTGGATATGGCAGGATCATTAGACTCATGAACTCACAGTAGCCCTAGTTATTAGCATAAGACAATGCAACAAGATCAAGCCAGTCAACATTCCTGCATGGAACAGGGTGCACACAAGCCCCAACCCGTAGCAGAGAAACTCTTGGTGGTTGATGGTTTCTGGGAAGGGGAGATTTAATTCTCTTTAAGACCATGGACTCTGGTAGGTGGACTATGTTTCAGTTAATTTCCCTATTCAAATGAGAATATAGGTAGCACAAACAGGAATAGAATTTGAGAGGGAATGGGGGTGAGTGTGGATCTGGAGGGAAGTAGGGAGAAGACTGTGGGCTGAATATGATCAAAATCTTTGTATGAATGTACAAAACTCTCAAAGAATAAAATATTTTTTGCAAAAAAATGTATGTGGGGCAAAGCAACTGTGGAGATTGTTCACTGGGTAAGGCACTTGCTTCTTAGTCATTAAGACCTGACTGAGTTCAGTCCTCAACATCCATGAAACAACAACAACATAGAGTCCATACCTGCATCTGTAAGCCAGGGAGGCTGGATACCAGAGAATCGCCAAGGCCTGCTGGCTGCCAACCGAGCTCCAGGGTCGGTGACACAGCCTATCTCAAAAACTAATGATGAATAAGATGAAGAGTTGTAGAACAGGACATCTTACCTCCTCTTCTGGCAATTTGATACTTGTACAGATGTGTATACACATAAACACACATACACATCCATTCAAAGAGAGAGAGGGGAGAGAAAAGTATAGAGATACATGTATATGAGGTATATTGCCATATATGTTATATATATATATATATATATATATATACATGTGTATATATATATACATATACATGTGATATGTATGTATACATACCTATGTTATAGGGGATTAATCACCATCCCCTTCAGAGGTTCCAGCACAAATATCACTTAGCAATAAGAACCTCTATTGCGGCCAAAAGGTGACATACAATGTTTAATTTGAGGGTGATTGATGAGATATGAGTGCATTTCTTCACTCTGGCCTGAAGGATGGTGCTAGATTGAAGCATGATCAGGTTTTAGCAATACTTGTTAAAGGCTTAGAAGCCTCTTTTTTCTAGGCACCAAAGCCTCTGAATTCCAGGGTATCCTGAAGTACCTGGTACACCCATAACTGACCTCTTGTTGACATCAGGGTGCTTTTGCTGACCTCAGTTTTTTTTTAAAGAGATAGCTGAGGGGCTGGAGAGATAGCCTAGCGGTTAAGAGCACTGACTGCTCTTGCAGAGGACCCGGGTTTGATCTTCAGCACCCACATGGTGGCTAAGAACAATCTGTAACTCCAATTCCAGGAGAACTCCAGTTCCAGGGGAATCTGAGACCCTCTTCTGACCTCCACGGCATTGCATGACATGGGTGCACAGACCTACATGCAGACAGTACATTCAAACACGTACAAAAATAAATAATTTTTTTTTAAATAGGGCCTGGAGAGATAGCCTAGCGGTTAAGAGCGCCGCTGATCGCTCTTGCAGAGGACCCGGGTTTGATCCCCAGCACCCACATGGCGGCTAAGAACAGTCTGTAACTCCAATTCCAGGAGAACTCCAGTTCCAAGGGAATCTGAGATCCTCTTCTGACCTCTGCGGCATTGCTCGACATGGGTGCACAAACCTACATGCAGACAGTACATTCATACACATACAAAAATAAATAAAATTAAAAAAAATAAATAATAAAGAGCTAGCTGAAAATCTTGTGATTGATCCATTTTCCAAAATATTATAACCTTGAAGCTTTTTATTAATTAGACTGTCAGAATCATGTTATTTTAGAAATAATTGATTTATGTCTTTGGCAGTTATTAAAATATACATACATAAAGATTTTAATGCCAACATCTGTGTTATTGCTACTGTTACCATTATGAAGTGTTGGAGGGGTGGTTTATGAAATTGTTTTTAATTGTGATGCAAGAGTGTGAGAAATACTCTTTTTTTTTTTTTTTTTTTTTGTTGTCTTTTACAGGGTCTCCCTATAGCTCTGGCTGGTCTGGAACTCACTATGTAGACCAGGCTGGCCTTGAACTCACAAAGATCCACCTGCCTCTGCCTCCCCCGAGTGCTAGGATAAAGGCAGGGGACATCTCCTGGTTTAAAGACGGTTCTAGCCACCATGTGCATGCTGGGAATTGAACACGGGCTTCTGCAAGAGCAGTTAGTGCTCTTAATAAGACCACTGAACCATCTCTCTAGGCCCGAGAAAATACTCTTAAAATTATGGAATTTTTTTTCTAGGTCTAACCTTAACAAAGATATTTAAAGTGATTCTGATTGGCCATATAATAATATCTATTGTAAAACTGAATATGGAAATAGCTTATTTATATCAAGAATCATTATGATTGTATCAAGCAAAGCTTTTCCTTTCTCTACAGTGGTTCTCGATATTAGAGTCCATATTACAATAAAATCAATTTTTTTTATTTTTTTTATTTTTTTTATTTTTTTTTTTATTTTATTATTTTGTATGTGATGAATGTAATGTCTGCATGTAGTTGGTGCAACCGTGTCGTGCAATGCGCAGAGGTCAGAAGAGATGTCAGATTCCCTGGAACTGGAGTTAAAGATGGTTCTTCACTGCCATGTGGGTGGTGGGGATTGAACCCGGGTCCTCTGCAAGAGCAGTCGGCACTCTTAACCGCTAGGCATTCTCCAGCCCCTAAATCATAGTTCTTAATTTCATGTTATTTCTGTCAATATTACAATGATAGTTTTGTGAAGGGTATTTATCCTAATCATTTTCTGGTGGTATTCCATCCATAATTATTATCTTTTATAAAGTTTGTTTTTAATATTAATATTATTTTACAATTTAAATATGTAGATGTCTCTGGTTTTAGATTAAAAATTGACTGAAATATTTCAACAGGAGAGCACAATGTGGCACTTCATTTTTTTCTTGCTTCTCAAAATGCAGTCAAATTTCTTCCATTAGTACCATGTGATTTTCTAATATTTAGCTTATTTTGCAAATATTAATTCCTGTTATTTTTTATTTATCCATAACCATGACTTTCAAAAACCAAACAAAATTAAAATAATAATGCAAACAAAGCATATTTCATATTATGATCTTTACATAAATGAACATGGAGTTTGCTCTTGCTTTGTTGAAAATTATGTGGTGTGTTTTTACTAAGTAATTATGAATCTTTACCTTTATTACATTTCACCAATTAGCTTCACAACCATCATATAGGCCTTGTTCTTCCTACCTAAAACTTCTTCTCAATATTCATAGTTTTGGGTGGTTTTGTTTAATTGGCTGTTTGGATGGTTTTGTTATTGTTTCGGTATTCCACATATCAGATCCACCTCTTTCAGCTCCAGTCTAAAAAGAGTGTGCTGTGCTTTAAGCATGTTGGAAAATGGTTTTACTAGAAAGACTTTTTCACATAACTTTGGACCTTACAAATATGCCATTATGTGATGCAGCTTTGAGATTGTTCTGTTGGATGATTCATTTCCCACTTCTCTACTTGAAGCTTTATCCTGTAACTTTGTAGGAGCATATTTTCAACAGCTTAGTAAGAAAAAAGTACTCAAAAACTTTTCTTCATAATGTTATCTTTCATATTCACTCTGCATCTCCAATTCGTTCTTTCTCTTCTAACCTTCTGTTCTATTTTGGTGAGGACTGACACATTTTTGTTGCTTTTATAATGGTCTCTCATCAAACTGGATGTTTGCTTTTTTTTTTTTTACTTTTATTTTAGTAAAGAACTTATTCTTAGTAAAGATGAAGTTGTAGAATCTTACAGCAATGTAACCTATTTTAGTCATTTGTGTGCTTCTTTCTGGGAACCTGCAGGAAACTTTCAATTAAGAAATTAATTTTTATTTTTAATTCAAGAATTTCATTTATTTATGTGTTTTATATAATCATACTGTATACTATTCCTAAATTGTTCTCTTTTATCTCCCACGAGACATTTAAGTTTCAATCCAAAACAAAACCACAGATAAATATCATAGAATCTTCTTTGTAACAATACTAATTAAAATAATATTGTTGTTTAATAGGAAATTGCTAATTAAGAAAAATAGAATGCTAGCAAATATTTGAAAGCTAGATGGTGGTAAGTCATACTGTGTTTTGAATTATGCCTATAACATGAAGGGATAATTTGTCCTCTATACCAAGCGAGATCTGGCTTCACTGTAATGAGTGTGATCTCATTAGAAATGGCGCAATCTCACACTAGAGGATGTAATCTCACTGAAGAGGGTGTGACCTCACTGGAGAGAATGTGATTTCACTGAAGTGGGAGAGATCTCACTAGAAAGGATTGGATTTCACTGGGGAGGGTGAGACTGACATGGAAACATGCATAAATATTCCATATTTTTATTTGTTATTTATCCTTTATATCATTTGTTCAGAATAGCCTGGAAATCCAGTCCCCCAACACTGGCCATATAAACCAATAGCCTTGTTATACATCACATAATTTGTTAAGATCATTAAGGTTTCAGTTTTCTGATGAATAAGATATATTGATAGAATTCAGTATAATTAACTAAAACTTAGTTACCTGTAACCTCTGATAGATTTTAGCATTTTGTCCAGGTCACATGGGTTGATAAAGCTTGAAATAGCTCAGCAGCGGGAGAAAATCATTTTGTTTTACAGTCAACCACTTTCCACTGTCCCTGAGCTCCAAGTACAGAGTTACATAACAGCATTTCAAACTTAAAATGAAAATCTCTCTCCCAGAATGTTTAGCATATATGGTTGGATGTCACCATCCTCAGATATCTACTATTATAGTCTCAGAACCAATCAGTTTATTTTTTCTTTGCGTCTCCCTCTGTGAGCACATATTTTTATTATATTTCTCCTTGAATTTTTCTACTTCTTCAATTTCTAACGTTGTTGAAGTCTCTCATGCAGTTCCCTTTCTTCTTCTATTCTTTTGGCGCTTATACATACCTGGGTTTTTTTATTTCTTTATTATCAGTTGAAAGATGCATTTGAAAAGGAAATGATAAATGTATTATCCTATTGTGTTTCATTTTTTTTAATTCAACAGCCTTGCTGGACACTTATTGAGGCAAATATTCTTCTTAAGTGCACTCTGATAACATATAATCAATAGATTTTAAAAGTACTGCTGAAAAAACACAGAGATTAAGATATATATGAGAACATACAAAATAGAGGAGTAGCAAGAAATGACAAAAGAAGAATACATGCTTTATTCCCAGTGGCTGGCAGAGGGGCATAGACACGATACTGGCTGGCAGAAGCAAGTCTTTATTTTATTTTTTTTTTGCTATGAAGCCCGGGCAGTTCGGCTCTCCACTGGATTTGAATCACATCGTCTGGTTAGGGAATGTTGAGATTATTAATAGAAAGCTGAAAGATCTCTTTAGGACTTTCATTCACCTCTGCTCTAGTGCTAGTGAGAAGGCTCAGGGGTAAAAGAGACTCCAACCAAGCCGAGTGCTAGGATTAAAGGCATGGGACATCTCGCCTGGTTTAAAGACGGTTCCTAGCCACCATGTGCATGCTGGGAATTGAACACGGGTCTTCTGCAAGAGCAGTTAGTGCTCTTAATAAGACCACTGAACCATCTCTCTAGGCCCGAGAAATACTCTTAAAATTATGGAATTTTTTTTCTAGGTCTAACCTTAACAAAGATATTTAAAGTGATTCTGATTGGCCATATAATAATATCTATTGTAAACTGAATATGGAAATAGCTTATTTATATCAAGAATCATTATGATTGTATCAAGCAAAGCTTTTCCTTTCTCTACAGTGGTTCTCGATATTAGAGTCCATATTCAATAATAAATCATATTTTTTTTTATTTTTTTTATTTTTTTTTATTTTTTTTTATTTTTTATTTATTTTTGTATGTGTATGAATGTATTGTCTGCATGTAGGTTGGTGCAACCGTGTCGTGCAATGCAGCAGAGGTCAGAAGAGAATGTCAGATTTCCCTGGAACTGGAGTTAAAGATGGTTCTCAGCTGCCATGTGGGTGGTGGGGATTGAACCCGGGTCCTCTGCAAGAGCAGTCGGCACTCTTAACCGCTAGGCCATCTCTCCAGCCCCTAAATCATAGATTCTTTAATTTCATGTTATTTCTGTCAATATTACAATGATAGTTTGTTGAAGGGTATTTATTCCTAATCATTTTTCTGGTTTATTCCATCCATAATTTATTATCTTTTTAATACAAGTTTTGTTTTTAATATTAATATTATTTTACAATTTAAATATGTAGATGTCTCTGGTTTTAGATTAAAAATTGACTGAAATATTTCAACAGGAGAGCACAATGTGGCACTTCATTTTTTTCTTGCTTCTCAAATGCAGTCAAATTTCTTCAAAATTAGTACCAATGTGATTTTCTAATATTTAGCATTATTTTGCAAATATTAAATTCCTGTTATTTTTTATTTATCCATAACCATGACTTTCAATAAACCAAACAAAATTAAAATAATAATGCAAACAAAGCATATTTCATATTATGATCTTTACATAAATGAACATGGAGTTTGCTCTTGCTTTGTTGAAAATTATGTGGTGTGTTTTTACTAAGTAATTATGAATCTTTACCTTTATTACATTTCACCAATTAGCTTCACAACCATCATATAGGCCTTGTTCTTCCTACCTAAAACTTCTTCTCAAATAATTCATAGTTTGAGGTGGTTTTGTTTACTTGGCTGTTTGGATGGTTTTGTTATTGTTTCGGTATTCCACATATCAGATCCACCTCTTTCAGCTCCAGTCTAAAAAGAGTGTGCTGTGCTTTAAGCATGTTGGAAAATGGTTTTACTAGAAAGACTTTTTCACATAACTTTGGACCTTACAAATATGCCATTATGTGATGCAGCTTTGAGATTGTTCTGTTGGATGATTCATTTCCCACTTCTCTACTTGAAGCTTTATCCTGTAACTTTGTAGGAGCATATTTTCAACAGCTTAGTAAGAAAAAAGTACTCAAAAACTTTTCTTCATAATGTTATCTTTCATATTCACTCTGCATCTCCAATTCGTTCTTTCTCTTCTAACCTTCTGTTCTATTTTGGTGAGGACTGACACATTTTTGTTGCTTTTTATAAATGGTCTTCTCATCCAAACTGGATGGTTTGCTTTTTTTTTACTTTTATTTTTAGTAAAGAACTTATTCTTAGTAAAGATGAAGTTGTAGAATCTTACAGCAATGTAACCTATTTTAGTCATTTGTGTGCTTCTTTCTGGGAACCTGCAGGAAACTTTCAATTAAGAAATTAATTTTTTCTTTTAATTCAAGGAATTTCATTTATTTATGTGTTTATATAATCATACTGTATACTATTCCTAAATTTGTTCTCTTTTATCTCCCACTGAGACATTTAGTTTCAATCCAAAGACAGAAACCACAGATAAATATTCATAGAATCTTCTTTGTAACAATACTAATTAAAATATATTGTTGTTTAATAGGAAATTAGCTAATTAAAGAAAAATAGAATGCTAGCAAATATTTGAAAGCAGATGGTGGTAAGTCATACTGTGTTTTGAATTATGCTATAACATGAAGGGATAATTTGTCCTCTATACCAAGCGAGATCTGGCTTCACTGTAATGAGTGTGATCTCATTAGAAATGGCGCAATCTCACACTAGAGGATGTAATCTCACTGAAGAGGGTGTGACCTCACTGGAGAGAATGTGATTTCACTGAAGTGGGAGAGATCTCACTAGAAAGGATTGGATTTCACTGGGGAGGGTGAGACTGACATGGAAACATGCATAAATATTCCATATTTTATTTGTTTATTATCCTTTATACATTTGTTCAGAATAGCCTGGAAATCCAGTCCCCCAACACTGGCCATATAAACCAATAGCCTTGTTATACATCACATAATTTGTTAAGATCATTAAGGTTTCAGTTTTCTGATGAATAAGATATATTGATAGAATTCAGTATAATTAACTAAAACTTAGTTACCTGTAACCTCTGATAGATTTTAGCATTTTGTCCAGGTCACATGGGTTGATAAAGCTTGAAATAGCTCAGCAGCGGGAGAAAATCATTTTGTTTTACAGTCAACCACTTTCCACTGTCCCTGAGCTCCAAGTACAGAGTTACATAACAGCATTTTCAAACTTAAAATGAAAATCTCTCTCCCAGAATGTTTAGCATATATGGTTGGATGTCACCATCCTCAGATATCTACTATTATAGTCTCAGAACCAATCAGTTTATTTTTTTCTTTGGCGTCTCCCTCTGTGAGCACATATTTTTATTATATTTCTTCCTTGAATTTTCTATCTTCAATTTCTAAACGTTGTTGAAGTCTCTCATGCAGTTCCCTTTCTTCTTCTATTCTTTTGGCGCTTATACATATCTGGGTTTTTTATTTCTTTATTATCAGTTGAAAGATGCATTTGAAAAGGAAATGATAAATGTATTATCCTATTGTGTTTCATTTTTTTTTAATTCAACAGCCTTGCTGGACACTTATTGAGGCAAATATTCTTCTTAAGTGCACTCTGATAACATATAATCAATAGATTTTAAAAGTACTGCTGAAAAAACACAGAGATTAAGATATTATATGAGAACATACAAAAATAGAGGAGTAGACAAGAAATTATACAAAAGAAGAAATACATGGCTTTATTCCCAGTGGCTGGCAGAGGGGCATAGACACGATACTGGCTTGGCAGAAGCAAGTCTTTATTTTATTTTTGTTTTGCTATGAAGCCCCGGGGCAGTTCGGCTCTCCACTGGATTTGAATCACATCGTCTGGTTAGGGAATGTTGAGATTATTAATAGAAAGCTGAAAGATCTCTTTAGGACTTTCATTCACCTCTGCTCTAGTGCTAGTGAGAAGGCTCAGGGGTAAAAGAGACTCCAACCAAGCCTGACAACCCGAGTTCAATTCTCAGAATCTATAAGGTGGAAAAGCAAACCAACTCCAGCTAGTAGAGCTCTGACTTCTATATGTGTATCAGGCATGTGCTTGTTGACCAGACAGTCTAACAAATCAGTGAAGTCTAAGTTCAGTGAGAGACCTGCCACACACACAAACACATACAGAGAGAGAGAGAGAGAGAGAGAGAGAGAGATCTGGAGATAAAGATATCTGATTCCCTGATGTTAAATTCTGGTTTCCACACAGGAATGCCTGTACACACACACACACACACACACACACACACACACACACACACACAGCTGGCTAGCAATAGAGAAAGATGTCTTATTCTTTGACGTTAACTTCTGGCTTCCACAAAGGAATGCATGTACACACACACTCACACACACACACACACACACACACACATACACACACACTAAATACACAAATATAAAGAAAAGGGGGGCAACGAATGAGTTTAAGTATAGACAGAGAAAGTCTAAATTCCCTCAGAGCACATTTTCCGCTACTGGGCTTCCCTGATACAGATGAGAAGCTGCTAACTGTCATGTGCTTTTGAAAACACTGTACATATGCAAACATACATTATGTGAACAGTTTCAGTGAGGCTCAAGCATCCTAAATCACATAAATGCACTATGGTGAATGTTGGTCTCAGTGCTATGCCCTCCTCTAAGGTGATCGCTGGTCTTTGGCACTTGGAGGGGACAACTGATGTGTGCTTCTTTGGGACTTGAGACTTCCCAAAATCCCACTAGAAAACTGCAAAGAAGAATGATTCCCCTGCATAAAAACCTTGTCATTTAGGTGAACCAATTTTCTCTTTGTAAATCAGGACATTTGCAAATGTTTCATTAGCTTTGGCCTAGATAGCTCTGTAACAAATATATTTGTTGTGCTGTGCAAATGGTGTATCAGCACAAACAGCTCACTGGGCCTCCATTAATTACAGAGAGGCAATGAAGAGATATTTAAATAGAGCCACAGAATATCAACTGGGGGTGCATTTCCTGGGGGAAGAAGGGTGCCTCGTATTGGAAAAAAAAATTCATAAACTGACTAATCTCTTTTGTCATGAAAAAACATGGCACTACATCTTTCATTCTTCCATTTATTCACTTAATAGGTATTGAGCGTGAGGTATACTGCTAGGTACTGAGGGTAAAAAAGGAATAAGACATGTTGTACTAGTCCTCATGGAACTAACTTGTGAAGGAGACAGTAATAACATCACAGAGGAAAATATGAAATTGCCAACAAAATCAGAAGTTTGAGTAGATGAAGTGTGGGAAGGCTGGTGATCTCATAAAGAGGAGACAAGGGCATTTTCAAGGGGAGTGGTATTAGAGCTTAATTCTGAAGGATAAATTGGACATATATTATCAGAAAGGCTTGGTGAGGGACAAGGGAAAACTACAATGCTCTGGACTGAAAGATGTGTGCAATGTTTGCTGAGCAGAAAAAGAATCCAGCAGGGGAGGAGGATAAGGCATAATTGTGTGAAGCTCGAGAAGCCCAGGGGTCACCCATGCAGGACCTATAGCCATCTGAAAAGTTTGATTTTTATTGCAAGGGCAATGATAAGCCTAGGGAAGAATTGAACTGACATAGAAATTAATCAGAAACCCATGCAAAGAAATTCAGATTAAGAATCCACATGTAGAAAGCATTTACTGAATGTTGCCCGTGTGTTCTATTAGACCAGCAAAGTTTTATATAAAAGGACAGATGGTAAATACTTTAGGTCTTGTGGGCCATATACTGGATTCGCAGTATTTATAACTTTCTCCCCTAGCTCTTTAAAAATGTAAAACCAATCCCATCCCAAGGACAATGTAGAAACAGTTAAAGAACACAAAATTTTGGCATCAGTCTGTGCTCTATTTTTCCAGTCTGCTGTATACTAGACCATAAGTTCTAAGAGGGTAAAGATAATGACTCTTATTCATTAGAGAATTCCCAGTGCTCATCAGTATACCAGGTGCAGAGTGGGAATTTAATAGCTATTCATTACATTATTAGTATAATTTTAAATATTTTACTTACTATTTGTATTTTATGTGTATGAGTGTTTTGGCTGCATGGATTTAAGTGCACCTGTATGGTGCAATGCCTGCAGAAATCAGAAGAGGAAACTAGGTCCCCTGAAACTGGGTTATGGAGGACTGGCGGCAACCCTGTGGTCCTTTCTAAGACCAGCTAGTATTTTTAACCAATAAGCCAGATCTTCAGCACCTTAATTAATACCTTAAATAAACAGATGTTTTACATGTTCAGTACATCTGCATGACAAAACCAAAATCACCATGTGAGATATTGGTATTACAGTATCTGACATCACTCTTGTCATTGTCATTGTCATAGTTGCTCCCATTATATTTTATGGATAAAAAAATCTTTGAAACTTGCCCAAGGACTAGAGAGATGGCTCAGAGGTTAAGAGCCGCTCTTGCAGAGGAGCAGGGTTCAGTTCCAACCACCCACATGGTGGCTAACAACCATCAGTAACAAAGTTGCTAGGTGTCTGTAACCCTCTTCTTACCTATGTGGGCATTGCATAACATGGGCACATTTACATACAGGCAGACAATACTCTCTTACACATAAAGTAAAAATAATAACTAAAATAATTTACTACCTACCCGAGGTCATATACCTACTAGCAACAGAGCCATGATTGAAAGCAAATCTATAAATTTCCTAGGCCCAGGCTCTTCCTTTTGAACGTTCTGCCACTTTTTAAATGGCACACAGCAATATGTAATATGTGTAAACATCAGGTTATAGAAGCAGAACCTGCTGTAAGGCGAAAAATATGTCACTCATCATGGGAGATGGAGAGTAGGCAACAAGCTCCTTTCTTCTCCTAAGACAGCTAACAGTGTTAAAGAATTTACTTATTAATTTCCTTCTTGAGAATTTCAAACATGTAGATAATACGCTATGTCCCCATATCCCTCCTCTCTCTCTTATTCTTCTCCCACTCTTACTAATACCCCTCCTTCCACGTCCCAGTCCTCCTTTTACAGGATTTTCTATATTTTTGCTTTTGCTTTCGGATCCATTGGGTTAACCTGGGCTAGTCTGGTGGGCATGGGTGTGAAGCTATTAGCTGAAACAGGAGTAATTCGTCTGTGGTCACACCACTTAAGGCAATTACTTTCCATCACCAGAAGCCTTCCAGTTGCTGCTTTCAGCTCCCTTGGACAAGGTAGAGTCCACGAGCCCCTTTTTGCATGGATGACCAAATGTTTCAGTCTTGTGCAGACCCTGTGCAGAGTTCACACCCACTGTCTCATAGCCCTGCTCTCCTTAGTCCAGTTTTGCCATTTTCTTCCCACCCTCCTTCAAGGTACTTTGAAAACTGGACGGCATGAAAGGAGAATCTGCAAAAAGATTAACCACTCAGCCTCCCTTTGTCCTCAGCATCTTCACCAGCCATGAGTTTCTGCACTGATCATAAAGAGAATCTTCCGTGATTAAGACTGACAACAGCACTAGTCTAATGAGTATAAACATAAATATTTAGGAGACAGTTTGACAATTGTATATTTAGCAAAACAGGATTAGTAAGTCCACCTCTATTTGACCTTCCAAATTATTGAGCTTTGACTTGATCCACCAACTCCACCCTGTGGAGTGGGTCTCAGACAGATCCCATTTCAATTCAGTGGTTTCTGTTGTTTCAGTGAGTACTATGTGCATGGCAGGTTGGGTAAGTTGGTTAAAGAATTTTAAAGGAAGAAAACTGAAGGAAAAGGTAGGAAAGAAAAGAGGGAGGGGAACAGAGAGGAAGGAAGGAAGGAAGTAGGGAGGGAAGGAGAGAAGGAAAGAAGGAAGGAAGGAGGGACGGAGGGAGGAAGGAAGGAAGGAAGGAAGGAAGGAAGGAAGGAAGGAAGGAAGGAAGGAAGGAAGGAAGGAAGGAAGGAATGACGCGTCAAGGATAAGGGAAATCAAGCATTCTCCAGCATCACATTAGACTGTTAACTAATGAGCCAGAGTGTACAGGGAGGGGATTTTAATTGGAAAAATAGCCTACCCAGTAGTTTACAGATAAGAGGGTGTCTCATGATGTTCTAAGTTCTATGGGTGTTGCCCATCAGGTAGGACACCTATCAGTCTCCTTTTACAGATACTCCAAATTTTTGTGTTGTTTTCTTGGCATTTTCCTTGTTAGTTTTAGAAGATATTAAGAATCTATTTATACGTGTTTCCTAGGAAAAGAAGGGAAATTTACATATCAACACAATTATATTTTCCACAAACAATCAATGACTTAGGTGACTGATGACACCTCTCCTATTCAGCTACCCTAGACCTCCTCCTACACAGACTGAGGAATAAGCTAGAAGGATGCTAGTGTGTATAGTAGCAGGGTTGTTTGTTCCCACTTGGTAAGATCCAGTGATCTGTAGTGAAATCAATCCCCTTCTTATACTTCCTTTTAGAATTTGAATTACCACGTTACCTTCACTTTCAGACTTGGATACAATTTTGACAACATGTAAAATGTTCATCAAATATTTTGGTAGCAATATGCAGGTCAGTTTAAAAACATCCTATAAAAAATTCCATGAGAAATTTTTCTGAGTGATTTCAAAGGTGGGAGTGATTATATAGAAGCTGTAATACAACTGAAATTTTGGAAAAACTTGAAGCTATAATAAGATGCCAAACATGAATTTAAAGATAAATAATTCCAAGTATTAGAAACAAACATATAAGCAAAGGATGATATTTTTTATAAATAAAGCTCACTGAACCATGACATGAATCTGAGCTTTTAAAAATATTTTTATTTTTTTAATTTTTTTAATTTTATTTATTTCTGTATGTGTATCAGTGTACTGTCTGCATGCAAGTCTGTGCACCCCGTGTCATGCAATGCCACGGAGGTCAGAAGAGGGTGTCAGATTCCCCTGGAACTGGAGTTCTCCTGGAATTGGAGCTTCAGACGGTTCTTGACCGCCATGTGGGTACTGGGGATCGAACCCAGGTCCTCTGCAAGAGCGGTCGGCATTCTTAACCCCTAGGCCATCTCTCCAGCCCCTAAAAATATTTTTTAAATGAATCTAGTTGTGAACATTCTCTTTGGAAAAGCCTGAGGTTGACCAATGACACTTGGACCAATGTGAAAATTAACTCTTAACATACATATGAATTTAAAAACATATGAATTTAAATTTCAATACTGTTCTTAAAAGCAACTTAGAAATGAAGCACAGAGGCCCGGCATGGTGGCACATGCCTTTAATTCTAGCACTTGGGAGGCAGAAGCAGGTGGATCTTTGTGAGTTCAAGGCCAGCCTGTGGACAGATCAAGTTACAGGACAGCTGAGGCTACAGGAAGACCCTGTCTCAAAAAGACCAAAAAAAAAAAAAAATGAAGCATAGAAAAATAAGCTGAGTCTCTCTCTCTCTCTCTCTCTCGCGCTCTCTCCTCCTCTCTCTCTCTCTCTCTCTCTGTAAGTATACCACATGCAATACTTTGTACCTTTGAATTTTATTCCTATACTCCTGTATGTGCTTAATCCTAATTCCAGGTCAACTTAATCATCCCTAAACTCCTTACAATACTGGGTTACCCGGTTGTTTCTCCTTTCTATCATCAACAAGGAAATTAACTGGCATCCTGTATGCCATTGTTCCTCAAACTACCCCAGCAACATGTGCATCTTCTGAAACCTTGTACGAAATCCAGATTCTCATGCTTAACATCATCTTTCCATAATAGTATCTGCATTTTAATAAAAATCTCACAGGAATCACATGCTGATTGAAATTACCAATCTTCGCCCTAACTCACTTTTCTTGGTTTACAGAAGAACCCCTCCAACTCTCTCTTTCTTTAAAGCAGATGATCGCTAATGTTTTAAAGCAGTTTCTGTAAAATACAGGAAAATAAAATGGAGTCAAATGAAGAAGAAGAAAAGGAATATAAAAGTCAAGATCACACAGTTGAGAATAATGTTTGTTGACTTCAAGTCTCAGCTTCATCTGTATATACATAGCTTGGCACGAACTCACTTTTCTTCAGTCCCTTCACAAGCTGTATTAGTCACTTCAAGCAGTGTAACAAATGACCCTCACATGTCAGGATTCATGTCTACATGTCTATGTCCTGTGATAACTCTCCCCTGGATTGTTTTCATTTAGAGACCCAGGCTGACCGAGCAACCTCAATCTCAGATTGTGTTAGTTTAATGGCAAAGAAAAATGAGATATGACAAAGCAGACTCAAAATCTGAAAGCTTCCAATCAATAAAGCTTCTGTCATTTTCACTCATCTTTTGCTATCCCAAGTCAGCCTTTGGGCAATGAGAAGCACTCTCCTTTCATAGAGGCCCAGCAGGGAGAGAAATGGGGTTGGTGGTCAAAGCAGCAGTGCCATCAGCAAAGACAGAATAACACTCCCCTTACATTATCACGTGAGAACTGAATGTTCTGAGATGTAAGAACTCCCTGATTACTTGGTCAGTACATGGGGATCTGGTGCTTTTTAATGAACTTCAGTCTCTTTATCTATAAAACGGGGACAGTAATAAAGCATTTAATTAATATTTGGAATAACTGAGTGAAAGTTATAGCTACTTCATGGAAAAAGACTATCGATTTAATAGGGATAGTTATTTTCATTTACACTCTCAGAAGGAGAATTGGCTAACCATCACAGAAACTCTGAATTACAGATGCTGGAGGAGGCTGAGGTGGTCATGACTTGCTTCATTGTCCTTCTGTGCATTTGTTCTGTTCTTACAATAGCAGGACAGGGGTTCTCCTGAGAACCATAAGAGGGAAGATGGTGTGTGGTTGCATAGTTAACATGGGAAGGGTTCAGGGGTTACCAATTGTGTTTCTGTTTACTTTTGCTTTTCATTAACACTCCCAATCAGAGAAGGTGCACACGTTTCTGCCCCTCTCCCCCTTTTCCATCCACCAGTAGCATTTGTGTTTCTTTCAATAGTCATTTTCCCCTCTCAGACTGTAACTCTAATCAGGAATTGATGTATCTACACAAAGAGGTCAACAGACACATTCAGGATATGAGGACATTTTGAGGTTTGATTTGGTTGCACAGTGAAAAGCCAAACATAGAAATTTCTGTTTCTCACAGAAATTGATTTCACCACACTCTATTCATGGTCTGTGTTCTAGTTTATCTTCCATTGCTTTGATAAAACACTCTGACCAACACCAACTTGGGGAGGAAAGGGTTTATTCAGCTCACATCTCCTGGGTCACAGTTCATCACTCAGGGAGCCCAAGGCAGGAACTCAGGGCAGGAACCTGGAGGCAGGAGCTGAAGCATAGGCCATGGAGGAATGCTGTTCACTGGCTTGCTCTCCTGGCTCATGCCCAGCCTGCCTTCTTACACAGTACACAACCTGCCCAGGGTGGTACCACTCTTGTGGGCTGGGCACTCCCACACTGCTCGACCATCAAGACAATACTCCACAGATGTGGCCACAGGCCAATCCACCAATGGAGCCAATTCCACAACTGAGGCTCCCTTATCCCAGGTGTGTCAAGTTGACACTACAGCTATCCAGCACAATTGACCCCTTGTCAACTTGACACACAAAACACATCACCATCAAACCACCACCTTTCCAGTTCTTATCCCCAAAATATGATACTAACATTAATCACAACCTAAGACAGTAAAACCTTAAAAGCCCCACAGTCCTTAAAATGTCCAAATGCTTAAAAGTTCAGTCTATTAAAAGTCTCTTGACTGTGGGCTGCTGTAAAATCCAAAACAAGTACTGTCTTATTTCAAAGGGAAGAATCAGGCACTCTCAAACAAAACCTAAGTCCAGCAAAGTAGCTCAAGGCTGGACACATGGGATTCACTCACGATCTTCTGGGCTCCAAAGGGTTTTGGCAGCTCCCCCTCTCCGACTCTGCCATCCATGGCACACACAGCTCATCTCGCAGGCCCAGGCTGACTCCATTCCACATGTGCCACTGTTCTTGGTGGTTGTCCCACGGTCTCTGCATCTCCAAAAAGCTGGGGTCGCCACTGAAACTGAGGCAGCACCTTCACCAATGGTCTCTTCTGACCTCTCCTGGTGCAAAGCCTCAGCTTCTCTCCATGACCCCTGCAATCCTGGGGTCTTCTCAGCAACCAAGGTGCACTTCCACCAATGGTCTTTCCTGACCTCTCACAGTGCCAAGCCTCGGCTGCTCTCTGTGACCCCCTCAAATTTCAACAGCAGAACCATATAGGAGACTCTTACATACTACCAAGTCCTGCTTCTGGCTCGAGATGGAGGGTCAGGACCCTTCTGGATCATAGCTTCTGTGTGCTGACCCTGAAGAAATTCTTCCCAGAATATTTCACCACAGTGATGCTGGTCTCTTGTTACTTACAGCTGATTTTTTTAGCCCCAGCTAACCAGCATCAATTGTCCCAGTACAACAAAGATTTCACTTCAGGTTCTGGTCTCTTGTTACTTACAGCTGATTTTTCAGCCCCAGCTGACCAGAACCCAGAGATTACACAGTCCTGATGATCTCTGCTCCCCTTTGAAACTAGAAACTTCACAAGCCAGGCCTCCATCTTCTACAATTCCTTCAGCAAAACTGCTCCAAGCTCCACAGCAATGATCTTTAGGCATCCAATGATCTTCCCAGCCCAAAGTTCCAAATGCCTCCACAATCCTTCCCCAAAACACTAAGGTCAGGTCTGTCACAGCAATACCCAATTCTTCTGGTACCAATTTCTGTCCTAGTTTGTCTTCCATTGCTGTGACAAAACACTCTGACCGACACCAACTTGGGGAGGAAAGGGTTTATTCAGCTTATATCTCCTGGGTCACAGCTCATCACTTAGGGAGCCCAAGGCAGGAAGTCAGGGCAGGAACCTGGAGGCAGGAGCTGAAGCACAGGCCATGGAGGAATGCTGTTCACTGGCTTGCTCCCCCTGCTCATGCCCAGCCCACCTTCTTATACAGTACACAACAACCTACCCAGGGTGGCTCCACTCTTGTGGGCTGGGCACTCCCACACTGCTCAACCATCAAGAAAATACTCCACAGATGTGGCCACAGGCCAATCCAATGGAGTCAATCCCCCAACTGAGGCTCCCTTAACCCAGGTGTGTCAAGTTGACACTAAAGCTATCCAGCACAGTCTGAAACTGGTTCAGAAAATCTAAAATATAATGCACAATTGCAAAGTTTTACAATTGCTTCCTTGTTCATTAACTCCTCCCAGGAGCAATAAAGAATCTGTGCAATTCTCCTGATCACCCTTCATAGACTAGGACATACAGTTCAGCAGGGTTGAGAGAGGGACTCATAAGGCCCCATACAGAAAGTGGAGAGGAACGGCAGGATCACATGTACTCTGCTATCTTGTACTACATGCATTGCACTAGTTTTCTTCTCCAGAAAGAAAAAGATTGGGAAGTCACAAACCTGAGTGGCAAAACTAAAAAACTGTCCTTTCTGATGGATTCCCTCAAACCCACACTCTACTAACTGAGATCTTCCAACTTCCCGTCATCTGTGACATCTCCCATCTACATCCTGGGCTTCTACTCTCTCCCAACAACCATCTCCATCTACAGAGGCATCACAGGAACCTTTCTAGTACAAACATGCCACTTCCTCCTCTACCTCTTGAATCACATTGTTTTCAAATTCATTCACTCTTTCTCCTCAACTACATGCTTCTTAACCTTCTCTCACCATGAATCTACATTCCTTCATTCATTCTCATATTTGTATGCAACCAGGTTGAACTCTTTGGAGAACCTAGATGAGAACAAGGCTCTTCTTCAGCTTTATTTTGCTAGGAACACCCCTTCCAATTATGTGGTCCCTCTTGTCCTTTCCTTCATGTTCAATCACCACCATTGACCTCTGGAAAATCTGAAAATTTGTCACTTAACTGTCTCATGATGTATCATCAGAGCAGATGACATATTCTAATAGCCCCTGTGCCCTGTGTCTCTTTTAGCCCAGTATGTCCTACTATACCAGTGATTTTCCTTTGCAGTCCTTGCCCTCCTCTCCATTACTATACACACAACAAACACACCTAATATATATATATATATATATCCATAGCTTGCAACACAACACAAAGTAAAGCCATGTTTAAATCAGTCTTAGCACAAGAGTTATCTCTACTCAGTGCAAATTACAGAAATGCAGCCTAAGAAGACTATAACACTGTCGTCATGCCACTTGCCTGATTCAAATAATCCAAACTGCCCTGAAATTTAAGGCTCAAAATGACTTATGTATAATCCAACATTCTAGGTTTCTCTCTCTCTCTCTCTCTCTCTCTCTCTCTCTCTCTCTCTCTCTCTCTCTCTCCCTCTCTCTCTCTCCCTCTCTCCCAAATCCACATCATCCCCCATATTAAAAATCCTATTAATGTAATCCTATTTCTCCTATTCATTAATTTTTATATCCCTTGGAGACTAGAATAGTGTCTGTCCACCCTACCTACCATTCCCTGGGATATTTTTAAAACATAGGATGCCAAGATCACACCCAATGATATTTAAAAAGAACCATTTAGATGAGCTAGGGATCAGTATTTTTTAAAGTGCACTTATTCTAATATGTAGTAAGGATTGATAAATGCTGGCATGGAATAATGCCTGGCACAGAATTGGTATTTAATAAACATTTTCTGAAAGAATGAATAAATGAATGAATAAACATTCTGTCTTGTGATATGAATTCTTTATCAGCCCCATGCCCCTAGCACATGAAGATACAGGCTGGAATCTGTTTCAGGGTAAGCATTCACTTATTCTGGAACATAATATAAAGTCTCTGTTTATTGAAAGAATATGGTGTCATATACATCTTGGACAAAGAGCAAGATCTGTTGGGCAGATGAAGAATTGTTATGTAAAGGAAGATACATAAAAAGAATCTGCTTTGGGAGTCAGATGGAACTGAATTTGAATTCCAGCTCTGTTACCTACCCAACACTATGAATGTAGACAAGTTTGCTCATTTGTAAATGGGAATAAATCACCCCTGATCTTGATTGTGCAGGTGAAGAGGAAAGAAGGAATGGAAGTGCTTAGTACCTACTAGATTGGGAGAGTGGAGTGATACCTCTTTCTCTCCTTTCTTTCTCTTTCATTTGGCATAAACACAGCTAGGCCAATTAGGTTGAACTCTTTTAAGGTGATCACAGAAACATTGATGAGGGGCTGGGCAAAGAGTAGCAATGAGTCAGATGGAATGCTGATGATGGTTATGGAATAGAACAATGGGCACTAGTGGCATCAGCCCATAGCCAAGCCTTTCCTGCTACCCAATCCAGATACATAACTCTGTCATAAGTCATTGTCCTATTCATAAGCACCAGACAAGTGCCATGAGCACTGGCGACAACATTCATCACCAAGTAAGCAGTTCCATATTGAAGTAGCTTGGGCCAGCTCCTGACCATTTGGAGAAATTCCAAACACTGTGCCTCATGCCTTTTACCTGGCTTTTCTTGGAAGGAACGTAGAATCTGAAGCAGCTGGGTCCTAGTTCAGTTCATAAGTGTTACAAACATATTTACCCCTAAAATTAAGATCAGGATTGATGACATTACAGCTTCCCATTTGGACTAAAACAACAAGGGACAAGTGTTGCCAAAATAAAAATTAAACCAAGGCACGAGATGAATCTGAAGCTGCTCACTAGAGTTTCTATGTCATTAACTTTATCCTTAGAAACACAAGAAACACAAGATGTTCCTTTGTGACCTTAGAAGGAATCTCTCTCTCTCTCTCTCTCTCTCTCTCTCTCTCTCTCTCTCTCTCTCTCTCTCTCCTTATCTCTTATTTTTGCATCATTCTTCTGTAAAAGACCATGGTGAAAATGTTTCACCCTTCTCCAAACTGGAAACTCTGTAGAGGCCTGGACATCCTCTATGTTGACAAATTAGAGCAGGTGAATTCTTAGCCCTTGGGAGAAAATGCTTTATCTCTGATATTTCTTTCCTTAAGTTGCTCCTAGGTGCTGAATTTTCTCACCACAGTATTAATACATTAGTATGGGCAATGTAGTCACCCATGTGGCCCAGCTTGGTTCAGCACAGAATTGCCCTAGGGTTTTGAATAAAAAAAGAAAGCATCCAAAATGCAATGAGTTCTCTCTCTGTGTTCAATGAATATAGCTTTCTTAGTGCTCTCTTGGGCACTGACTGAGTCAACGCAAAATCTAAGCAGTCAAGAATCCTAGATTATATCTGCTATCACCACTCATAATACAATTCATAGAGGCTGGGTATTGTGTGTGCATGTAAGAGATACAGACTTAGAAATCTACTTGATTTCTAAGCATCATTCCAAAGGAGTTTTTTTTTTTTCTTTGCTCTTCCAAAGAGATATCCTCAAAGACTAAATGTACAGTTGTACTTGCTTTTTATTCTTCCATCTCAACCTACTGTCTCTCATATATCTGATATAGTGCACAAGATCCTCCATGGTACCTGGATCTGCTTCCTTCTCCAGATTCTTTTTACATTCTTGTTCCTTTGTCCCTGTCACCCCAGTCAAACTTTGATCCTGCTCCATAACTCTAACAACTTTTCTACTTGAGGACTTGGAGACACTCTGCTTAACAATTTCTTCTGAGATAAAACTGTGGGTTATAGGGAAGCTGAGTAAACAGCAGGATCTCTGAGAAGAAGTTAAAATATTATAAATTTAGAAAATTAAACAACAAGATACCTGGGGAAGATGAAACATTCTATTCTGCAGAGGATCTGGTTAAGATCAGGAAGTAGACAACCTAATAGCTTCAGGAAGAGCCTGAAATTGTCAGGTTCACTAGCATCACCACCTCAAGCATATACACGTCCTGAAAACTGTCGAGAGATGTTCTCAGACAAGCCAAGACAACTAGAAGAAGCAGAGATCAACTGAACTTCCTGGAACAGGTGTGGATAAGCTAAGTTACCAGAAAAGAATGTTCTCCAAACTGGTAAGCTGTCTCCAGGCTGTGCAGGATGCTTCAGGTTTCCTGCTTCAGCCTCCTGCTTTCTTGAGCTATCCTCCATGCTGGGGTGGGTTTGGGTGATACATCTCTCTGAGAGTCATTTCCATTCCTGTGCAGAACTCCTTATCGATGCTCCTTTAAATGACCCCAATAGAACCCATGGTTCCAAGATGGATTTAGTTGCTGTCTTTACTTAGCCTGTCAGTGGTATCTCAAGTGAGTTGATAGTTATTCATATCTCCCCAGGAATAGTTTATACAATACATGATTTTCCCAGTGATGTAGAATGTTCCCTGATTACACAAACATACACACACACACACACACACACACACACACACACGTGCACACACACACACACACATACAAGCATGCACACATTTTTGCTCAGATCTTTCTGTGAAATTAATTCTGTGTCTTGTCTGTCTGCCTCATTATTTCTGTATTTTTGTCATTTATGACAGTTCCAGATACATATTATGTATTCAGCAAATATTTACTGAATGCATGAACACATTTCTATTTAGGGAAAAAGATAATTTGGAAATTACACAGACAGAAAATGATACATACCCTAATAGCTGGGTAGAGTTAGCTAGCAAAAGGGAAGACACACTGAGAGTTCTGGTCAGCACACAGGCCAATGAGTATAATCTCCTCCCAGCCACCTGGCATTGTCAGAATAAGTCTTGTTTTCACAACAGCAAATAATTGCAAATGAAAATCAATAAAACTTTATTGAAAGATGAAATTGTAAATGAAAATGGCTGCTTGGGATACTGTAGCAATCATGTAAATGCATTCACTGCTTTGGTTTTATGGGCAAGTAAAAATGAGTCTTCATTTTTATAATTTGTTTACTCAAAAGTTTTCGTGCATCTTGGCAGCTTGGTTTACCTAATTTTCTAGTCAGTCAGGACAATATGGTTTCAGTGAACCCTGAAGTCTACCAGTATAGAGAGTGAGTCTTAAATTTTGACCTTATGTTTCTTATTGATTCCATGGATTGATGCATGCCAGGATAATTTAATGAAAAGAAGTCTCTTCTATATCCTTGCAGTGAGTATATATCAGGGGGAACTAACAGATGCATGAATACTCATACACATTTTTTTGAGTTCTCTTTCTCTGATTCCTTCAACTCCTCTAATCCAACCATATCCAAAGTGACTATTTTTTCTGACTAAATCAGATAGCCTCCCAACACTTTGCATATCTTGAAAGATGATGTTGAGATCTCAGTGTTGTGTTCTAAGGTGATAGTATTAGTAGGATCTGTAGCCAGATATGGTGGTGGCTAAGATAAGTATCCCTTAGAGCAGTAAGGCATGGACTTAAATCTTAGCCATGTCCTGCTGGCCACAGGGCCTTGACCACATTCCTTCACCAAATCTTAACTTCCCTATTGAGAAATTGGGATTATGATGAGAAGACATATACACAATGAGGCCCTGGCATATGATAACAGCAGTAATGGAGGTTCAGAGTTCTAGTGGAAGCAATGACAATGACATCAGCAAGGGAATAAATCTGTAGAGAATCCTAAAATTATGATCTGTGTGATTTCGGTGAGTCACTTGGTCTTCCTTAACTTCAGTTCTTCTCATTTGTAAAATATAATGCATAATGTCTAACTGTAGATATTGTCTTTGAGAGTTTGGGCACTTGCAAAGTTTGCTACCTGTATAGCCATAAAAGGTAAGTTACTGAACAGGAAAGAATCATTACTGTCATCTTTGTTTTTTTTTTTTTAAGTTTTTTATTTATTTATTTTTATGTGTATGAGTGTCCTGTCTGCATGTAGGTTTGTGCACCCGTGTCATGCAATGCTGTGGAGGTCAGAAGAGGGTGTCAGATTCCTCTGGAACTGGAGCTAAAGACAGTTCTTGGCTGCCATGTGGGTGCTGAGGATCGAACCTGGGTCCTCTGCAAGAGTAGTCGGCACTCTTAACCACTAGGCCATCTCTCCAGCCCCATAATGTCATCTTTGTATTGACTCATCATCTCTATATCCCACTAGTTTCCTCCATGATAAAATTCAGAATGTTGAAAATCCTAGTCCAGTGTGGCAGTTTGTCCACTCCATGATTCATACCTCCCAGATGAACCTTCATTGCTGAGAGCACTGGCCTTCAGCCCAGACCCTCAACTCTATGCTCCCCTAGCCCCCCATGCTCTCATTAACTACCACTCTTTACAATTAAACTGTGCAATGAATGTCGAATACTTGGGCTGAAAGAATTCTAGCTTACCACACTGAGTATAAATTTCTACCAACAGCCTTTCTGGTTGGATCATAATTCAAGGGCCATTAATCACCTACCTGGCCTCCAGAGCCCAGCAGAGGCAGAGTAGTTAATAAAGACTTCTTAGAGGAATGAAAAAAAAGCATCGCAGCCAGTCTTGGGAGATGCTTTGATGGTTGCGAGCTACAGAGTTCTCAGGAAAGCCCTGGATGATTAAAGACCTTTGGGGCAGACATGGTATTGGGTCTACAGGACGTAGCAGTGGTTACTGTCTTACATAGAGACATAATTTATGTTTCTGTGGAGTATATTAAAAGCAATTTCACAATAATGTTCACCTCTAACCATCAATATATCTACCTCTACCTAACAGATCAACTAAAATTCTGCCCATAAATAGAGATGCTGGTTCTCTAAACCAGTTACATTAGTATGGGACTAAGTTAACTCCATAGCATTTCAAAGCACTTTGTATAATGTTTCAGTTTATCATATTTAATTGTCAAAAGAGAAAGACAGACAACATGTACATTTTTTTTTTTTTTTGGCCTTCTTGAGAGACGCTTTCCCTGTAGTCCTAGCTGGCCTGGAGCTCACTATGTAAACTAGGCTGGCCTTGAACTCAAGAGAGATTCACCTGCCTCTCCCTCTCAAGTGCTGGGATTAAAGGCATGTGCCACCATGCCTGGTGTTTTTTATTCTGTAAGGAAGAAACTGAGAACTGAGTTTCTCCAAAGGCTTCATAGACACTCAACAATTGACCAGGAACTCCAAGCCATGCTGCTGTGTATACAGTGATTGCTAGATGTATGTTGTACTGTTTAGGTCAAAGAGTGATTTTCAGGTCTAAGATTAGTCAGGCATTCCTCACAACAGGAAGAGTAGAGAATATTTTTTTTAATTTCAGAATATATACAGATCTCTCAGAGGGATCAGCATCATCTTTGGAGACATAGAAATATCATATATATCTTTGATGTCATGTTTTAATGGTGCCACTGTTTTATGAGAAAAATATTGTTAGTGGGGAGATAATGAGATTCTGGCTTTGACAAAACTGGGTTTTCTTGAAACCTCTCATCTTTTCCTTGAGATATGAAGTTTGGTTGCTGTAATATAAGAAGACATGCAACCCAGCCTTGTTGTTGAGAGACCAGGCTTGAAAAAAAAAAAAGCTCATGTGAAGTGAGCGGCACATAGGAGGGGTTCAACTAGAAGTGGATATCATTTCTCTAGGTGGACTCCAAACTTAACACCCTATAACTTTCCCCAACAATATTAATAAAAATGCTTGTGGTTCTAGAGTCTGAAACAACTCAATTGTGCTAAATAATAATAATAATTAATAATAATAACTGAGTGTAGTGGGGCATACCTTTAATCTTAATACTTTGGGAGGCTGAGCCAGGTAGTATCATTGTGAGATCTTGGCCAGTCTGGTTCTAGGCCACCTAGAGCTCATGGAAAAGCTATGTGAAAAAAACTCTCAAATTAGTTGATATAGCTAAAATTCATATATATATATATATATAAATATATATATATATATATTATATCCATCAACAAGACACAATTCAACTTTCCTTACCTTCTGATTAATACTGAGTATATGTGCCACTCCACTTAAGCTAACTAAACCATGATTTGCTTTGAACAGAGGAATATCAGCAGTTATCATATCAGGCCATTCATGTGCCTTTTGAGTCTGGCTTATTCTAACACAATTTTTGATACATCATGAAGTTATGTGGCCCAGTTAGCTTTTGTCGATACACCACTCCCCAGACTAAGCACATGAACTCAATGCTTAAGTAGCTGTTCTAAATATAATAGACGGGTGGAAAAGGCAAACAATTACTGCCTACAAAGATCCTGGAGCCCAGAGAACCCCATCCAAACTGCTTCCACTCCAGAGATCAATAAGTATGAGAATAAGTGGTCAATGCTTAAACACTGAGTTTTAGGATAATGGTCAAATGACATCACTGTGGTCATACTCATAGAGTATGGGGTTAGTTCTTAGTCAATGGGTTTAATTCTCAGGGCCCCAAACTGACACAGGCTTAAACATTTTTTTTTTTGGTCTTTTTGAGACAGGGTCTCCCTATAGCTCCAGCTGTCCTGGAACTCACTCTGTAGAGCAAGTTGGCCTTGAACTCACAAAGATCCACCAGCCTCTGCCTCCCAAGTGCTAGGATTAAAGGCGTGCGCAACCACGCCTGGAAAGCTTAAACATTCTTATGTTTGATGAAGAATAATTAGAAAAGGATACATATCTACACTATACAATTTGATATATGTTGATGTACATATCACCATAACCAAAGAAATAAACATATCTATGGCTCTAATTGTTATGACCCTTTGGAGTTCTATCTTTTTTTTTTTTTTTTTTTTTTTACTTATTTATTATTATTTATTTTATTTATTTTTTTTAATTTTATTGATGTTTGTGGCATTTTATACATCATTTTCCAATTCAGATCAGGCATATTTCCCTTCCCTTCCCCCCCACCCCCACCCCATCCCAGATCATTATTCTGCCATAACTGTCCTGCATCTTTCAGGTTTATTTTGTTTCATTTTTTAGCTATAAGTGATAATCCATGAGTATAAGCATCCTTCGTGCAAAACCAATCTATAGACTGTTGTGCCCAAACCCCCACAGTCCCACCATTCAGTGGAGGTTGACAGGTTGTTTGTTCAATCAAGTTGATCAAATGAGTGTCCAGACTACATCGCTGTAGTTTCACCGTTCACCCCAATCGCAGCCTTTACATTCTACCACGCCCCCTCTTCCGCAGATTGTTCCCTAGGCTTAGAAAAGGGGCACAGGTGGATGAGAAGTAAAACTGTCCTCTCTCTCTGGAGCTGTTGACTTGGATTCTGGTCAATTCTGGCTGTTTCCTTTCATGGGCTGACAGTTTGTTCAGGAGTAACCTTTCGATCCTACTAATGAAGCACAAGCAATTAGATATATAGGTATTTAAGCAGCACTAATAGTTATGGTAGGTTACTTTGGCATAGACACATATGTTTGGATGATATGTTAATTCATGAATTATATTTTTACCCCCTGATAAATATAACAGGGTCTTACTGTGGCTTATGACATCTCCTAACCTGTAGAGGATGTAGGCTTGTGGCATCAGCCATGGGTTATTCCTCCAAGGAGAGAGCCAACAGCCAATTAGATTTGGGATATACAGGCACATGGCTGCCTCTGCTGCACAGTATTTCCAGGCAGGTGAAGTGTAGCTGGTGCTGATGGTGGAGTCTTGCTTGACTCAGGGAGACCCGTATTTGCTTTATTGGTTTAGTGGCCTTTGGGAACACTCTCTGGCATTCCAGAGGCCATCTGTACCCTTGCATGTGCGGTCTCAATACATCCCTCCCATGTTAACGTCAGGTCTTCGGCAGCAGGGTCTTATCGCCTCTCCTCCTGCAGGTATCCCAACTTAGGGGCAAGGAGCCCTTACCTTTTGTGGGGCCTTGGATCCCCTGGCCAACATCTTTTTTCTTGCACCTTGCTTTTGTCTATAAGCAACCATTGACTTCATTTCTATTGTTATAAATGAAATTATATGTTACATGTATTTTTATTACTTTTCATTGCTGAGTAGTACTTTATATTTTTAAGAGGTATAATGATTTAAATCTATCCATTTATTGATAAACATCAGTGCTTTTGCCAATCTGGGGCTATTAGGTATAAAAATACCATGAATAGTGGAATATGAGTTTTGGAGGGGCATTTGTTTTAATTCTTTTACATAATAATTAAGAATCTAATAGCTGAGTCATACAGTAATTGCTTGCTGAGGTTTTGTTTGTTTGGTTGTTGTCACTGTGGTGAAAAAATAACTAATATAGATCCCTTGGTTGCATTATTAGAAAGTTGAGGAGAAATGATACTACAAAAGGAAAAACAAGCTCCTTCTGCAAAAACAGAAGAGAAACACTCACTTAGATAAGAATTATAATGGTGACATATTAATATTTTTCTATCTTTCTTGCAAACTATGATTATTTCAGTGCCAGGTTGAATGAATTATTCTCTTTCCTTGTCTCATTTCCCCTTTCTGTTTTCCAGTGGACTAGAAAGAATACTTTTATAATATAATGATAACAGACTTCGAATCATCCATCCGGTGGTATCAAGGGAAACTAAGGCTCAGGAAAGAGGGGCGTTAAAGAAAAAAAAGGAAACAAGACAGAATAAACCTGAACATTTCTTCTTTCTCAACAGTCTACTGATCCATGATTCTATAATTGCTGTCTTACTGTAGAATTCTGTGATAAGGATTCTAACAAGTCTTGATTCTAGAGGCAGCACATGCTTATAAACAGGCCACATTCTGTTGCCAAACTCAGACCACGAGGTTGATACGCCCTGATGACAGATTGACATTCTGGTGTCCCTAGTCAGGAAAAAAAAAAAAAAAAAAAAAAAAAAACTGGGAAAAGTGCATTAACAACCAAATAAATTTATGAGATGCTAGTGCAAATAGGAATCTCTGTCGGCAGCTTTTAAGAAATGAAATATGTTTGTGGCCAAAAAGACCCAGGGAGCTCTCTGCACAAAAGTATTTTCCTTGTCTGCTTCTCTACCATGGGGAAGGAAGGGAGGAAATCTGAAAATATTACCTCACCACTGGCTTAACAAGGACAGGCTGCTTCAGGAGAAAGAAAGGGACTTATGGTTCTCTTCCCCACCCCAAGGTGAACCTCTCCAGTTCTTATTGAATCACTTATCACCCCAAAATTTTAAACCTGATTTTTTTTTTCTGCTCAGAGTGCTAGCGCAGTTTCTTAGGATTTATTTGCTACAAAATGTAGCAAGATCTCAAAGACACTTCTTTTTAATAAATGCACATTGTATACTGCTATGATGGTTTCTTTTTCCTGTTGCTGTGATAAAAGACACTGACTGAAGCAACTTTAAGGTCCTCAGTCCTCCAAAAAGAGACGGACTTTTGATGTTGAGTGCTTTCTCACATGTCAATGCTTTCTCACACCTAAGAGCTCCGACTCTCTAACACTGTAAACTTGACTGGTTCTTCTGAAGGAAAGGGAGGGGCCAGAAGCCTAAATATGCTGCCCAACCAGCCAGACAACCTTGACTGCATATGGGGGAAGGGCCAGGGTCATATAAATGGATGCCATGTTGCAGCGGCTCTCTCACCGTATTATTATCTTGGGCAGTGGTACCTAGCCCATGCTGGGGACTTTGCAAGGACATGAGGGGAGTGGAATCGCTACCAGGTCTGTAAGTGACGTCTCCCCCCATTTGCTCTGTAAGCAGGCTCTAGTAAACTAGATACTCTGGACTGTGGTTCTGAAAGCCTTCCCTTGTTTTGCCTTGGGAACCAACCGTCGGGGGCTGAGACAGGACACCACGTGTGTGTGTGTGTGTGTGTGTGTGTGTGTGTGTGTGTGTGTGTGTGTGTATGTATGTATGTACCTCCCGGGAGGAATCTGCAACAGCAGCTGTGTGAGGAAGGGTTTATTCTAGCTTACGGTCCACAAGAGTAGGGAAGCAGCAATCAGGAAACAGAAAGATTTGTGTGAGTTGCTACTCATATTCCTTTCTCCATGTATACAGTGCAGAAATCCATCCAGTGACTATTTCAACCCACAGTAGCTGGGCCTTCCTACCCCTGTTACCCAAATCAAGTTGGTTTCCCACAGGAATGACCAGGGGCCCATTTCCTGGGTGATTCTAGATTTCATCAACCTGATGATCAACGCTGGCATTATCTAGCTGGTCCTTTCAGTGAGTGGGTATAGGTAAAAGCATCTAAAATCCCTTCACTGAGAGCACAGACAGTCATAATGTACACAGTGTGGGGAACAAATAGGATAAATAATAATACTGTCTCATCAGTTCTTCTTGTCCTTGAAACGTTTCCCCTGAGACATTTAAATATCCCTTAAATAGTGTTAGAGCCTGGCTTTGTTGCATAGGCCTGTAATGACAACTATTCAAGTGGATGAGGAAAGAGAATCACAGGTTCAAAGCTATCCTGGGGACTTAGTAAGACTCTGTCTTAAAATAAAATTAACCCTTTAAGCCATACAGTTTGGTGGTATAATGTTTGTCTCAACACATAAAGTCCTACATTCAACCTCCAGCAACAAAGTCCAGGAGGAGCCAAACCAGGGGATGGGCAATTGCAGGCTTTCATGTGCTTTGTTCCAGGAGCTTATTTATTCCACTGCACATCCTTTCCTGAGCCAGCCCTATGGGCTGGAGCAAAGCTTGATGTAAAGGGTCTAGGATTGGCTACTGGGAGGTGATGTCATGCAGTGGAGGTATTGTCTGTCCCAAGCCTATATAGGCCACCTGTTGTATAGAGTAAATAGGGATTGCACCCTCTTCCTCTGTCCCTGAGATGTGCTGTAGCAGTCTCACACATGTTCTCTTTTCAAAGCCCGTTCTCACTTGGGATTACCATCTCCCACGCCAGGAGACAAGTTACAGGGAGTTTTTAGTTCCTTTTCTGTTGCTGTGATAAGCCATCATGAATAAGACAAATTTTAGTAGGAAGAGTTCAATATCAATATATGTAATATTGTATTATGTATTATATATGTAATACGCACAAAAAATTAAACTCAAAGGAGTAAAAGACATAAATCTGACATGTGAAACTATAAAATTCTTTGGAGAAAGTATCTTAGATAGAAAACAGGATAATTGTTTGGCCATTGATGTCTTGGGTATGATAGGAAATGCATAACCAATAAAACAAACAAACAGTGGGATTACATGAAAATAAACAGAGAAAAGAAAACTAAAAGACAACCTAGAGAAGGGGAGAAAATACTTATGTTCTGATTTATACTCACATTACATAAAGCATGCCTATAATTCAGTATCCTTTAGATAAAAACAGACTTTTTAAGATTATGCAAGCGGAATGAAGAGAAATCTCTTCAAAAATCCATGCAGATGGCCAAAAGATATATAAAATGGTGTTAAATATTATTAATAATCAGAGATGGGGGCTGGAGAGATGGCCTAGCGGTTAAGAGCGCCGACCGCTCTTGCAGAGGACCCGGGTTCGATCCCCAGCACCCACATGGCGGCTGAGAACCATCTGAAGCTCCAATTCCAGGAGAACTCCAGTTCCAGGGGAATCCGAGACCCACTTCTGAACTCCGCGGCGTTGCACGACACGGGTGCACAGACTTGCATGCAGACAGTACATTCATACACATACAGAAATAAATAAAATTAATTAAAAAAAAATAATCAGAGAAATGTTAGTCAATTACATGATTCATGCTTTTCACTTTGGCTTTCACCAAGAACACAATATCAAGGTTGAAAAGTAGAGAAATTGTTCTACTTGTGGGTAAGAATATAAAATGCTGAAGTTGCTATGGACAACAGTATAGAATTTTATCAGAAACTATTTTTAAAAGCTCTCATATCACCTAGTACTCTAACTTCTAAGTATACACAAAAGAACCAAAATCAAGATTTTAATAGGATATCTGTATCCTCAGGTTCATTATAACATTATTCACAATAACCAAGACATGGAAGCAAATAAAATGGATGTTGACAGTTGAATGGATAAAGAAAATAAGATACATATATAAAATGATATGTTTCAGCCTTATGAAAAAATGAAAATCCTTCAATTTACAATAATGGATGAAGCTGGCAACCAAATAAGCTGGACACGTACAATTACCACTGTGCATCAATTAAGTCCATAAGGAATCAAATAGGTCAGAGTAAGAGAAGCAGAGAAGAGAGTGATGGTTACCATGGTGAGGGGGGAGGAATAGGAGACGACTGCCTCATCTAACAAAAAATGAGCACATTTAATTGAGCTTAAGCCATCATTATTTTGATAAGTAAAAGCCAAGAGGAGTTTAAATAATAAACTAAAGAAATGTGCCTTCTTTAGAAAAGCTGAATGAAAAGTTCACCCAGGAATCCTTCCCCCTCTCATTTCTTCATAGATTCACCTTTGTGATGTATGTGGCCATTGTATGCTCTATGAGGAAGTGGAGTCTTTACCTGTGTTCTAGGAAAGTTATTTTATACATGGCCCGGTCTTGTTAATAGGCTTAGACCAACAGATTACAAGACACTCCGTTTCTAAACTTGACCAGAAGAAAGCTTGAACTTTCACCTCATAAGCTCCAAAACCTCCCTGGCCCATGGTTAACACAGATACCCAGGTAGGTTTCACAGAATAGATGCATAAGATAACCATCCTATACAACTTGCAGATATGTAAAGTCATAAGAGAGTGCCAATTGACTAGAAAAACAGGCACTGAAGGATCTCTGGTGCTCTTACTAAGTCGTTTCTCTGTTTTCTAATATCTTTGGAACATACTTCATAGTAACACAAGAAAGTATCTAATTTAGATTTATGTAACACTGGAATCTTAGAACTGCAACCGGTGGCCCCAAACTCCTTTGTACATGTATTCTCCCCATCAAACTAATTATGAGATGCGCTCACATCTCATAATTAGTTTGATGGGGAGAATGGCCTAGTGGTTAAGAGCACCGACCACTCTGACCACTCTTACAGAGGACCCGGGTTCGATACCCAGCACCCACATGGCGGCTGAGAACCATCTGAAACTCTAATTCCAGGAGAACTCCAGTTCCAGGGGAATCCAACACTCTCTTCTGACCTCCACAGCATTACACGACACGGGTGCACAAACCTGCATGCAGGCAGTACATTCATACACATACAGAAATAAATAAAAAAAATTTTAAAAATTTAAAAAAGATGCTCTCACATCTCAAAAATGGTTCCAGTTTCAGAAAGATAGTCCATACGTGGTGTTCAAGATTCCTTTCTGCTGTAATAAAAACATTCTGACCAAAAACAACACAGGTGTGATGGTTAATCCTGGGTGTCAACTTGACTGGACTAAGGAACAAATAGGAGAAAAAGCGTCTTCTGATTGGACCGCCTCAACCCAGATGCCCGCCCCCCGAAATGTGGGCGTTACCTTCTGCTGGCAGGCAGTATTTAAGGCCACGGCAGAAGGAGCTGGTTCTCCTTTTCTCCTGCCATTTGCCTCTCTCATCTGGTGAGTTTGTCTTGCTGCTGTGATCAACCTTTCAGATCCCAACGTGTACTGAGACCGGCAGATCTCCTGGAATCCATTCGGTCCTTCAGCACTAGATTGGGACTACTGAGACATCCAACCTTGCAGACTGAGCAGGTCCCTGGATTCTCTTGGCCTTTCCAGTGTGGTGCAGCTACTGTTGGACTCCTTGAACTCTGCCACGTGAGCAAATCAATAAATTGTACATAGCTATGTATTCATCCTGTTGCTTCTGTTTCTTTAGAGAACCCTGACTAATACAGATTTTGGTACCAGAAGTGGTTCTAGAGAAACAGAATTGAAAGGATGAATTTCTTTAGTGGGCTTGGTAGCCTCTGGAGCCAGCTCTCCAACCCAATGAAGCCTAGAGTTACTGAAGGCTCTCCTGGTGGCATGAAGAGGAATGATAATCCTTGGTGCAGACTATTTGATCTAATTATGAAGATAGATCCATTTGACTCACCTAACTCACCTCTTGTGAGAAGCAAGGAATTTAGTGACTCTATATATAAAACGTTCGAGAAATTGCAGAAAAATCAGGAAAATAATGATGTTGCCTTGTTGCTCCTAGCATGTCTGGATAAACTGTTAGACGAAAATATGGAGCTCGGTGATAAAAATGACCAGCTCCGGATTCGAAACAACAGTTTAAAGGTTTCCAAGTGTGCTCTGGAAGAGAATCTTCTCTCCAGCAGCCAAAGAGCTAAAGCAGCAGAAAATCAAGCTGGAGCCCTTATTATACGGTTGGCTGATTTACAACGCAAATTTAATTCCCAGCCACGAAAAGTGTCAGCAGTTAAAGTGAGAGCACTGGTGGGGAAAGGGTGGAACCCTGAAACTTGGGATGGAGATGTGTGGGAGAACTATGATGATGAGGATTTTGAACCCTCGGATTCTGAGGGATTTTCTTTATCTGAGGAATTAACCTCCCCACCCTCAGCAGAGAATCCACACCCTGCAGATCCCTCCTCCCCACCCTTGCCTGAGGAAATTAATCCCCCCCTCCCAGTGGGAGCTGATGTCCCTCAGGGCCCAACAATTGTTGCCTCTAGACCTATAACCAGATTGAAGTCTAAGCAAGCCCCTCAAGGTGAGATAGAAAGTGTGGTCCACGAGGAGGTGCGATATACTACTAAAGAAATTAATGAGTTTGCTGATTCATTCCGGCAGAAGCCTAAGGAATATGTGTGGGAATGGATTTTAAGGGTGTGGGATAATGGTGGAAGGAATATAAAATTGGATCATACTGAGTTTATCGATATGAGCCCACTGAGTAGAGATTCTAGGTTTAACATGGAAGCTCGAGCAGTTAAAAAAGGTGTTAAAAGTTTATTTGAATGGTTGGCTGATGTATTTATTAAAACATGGCCTACTAACAGCGAGTTAGAGATGCCTGATATTCCTTGGCTTAGTATTGATGAAGGGATTGTGAGGGTCAGGCAGATGGGCATGCTCGAGTGGATTCGAAGTGTAAAACCACATTCTCCACAATATGAGGACCCAGAGGACATGCCACTCACTGAATTTATAAGATGGAAAGTACTGAGAGAGACACCAGAACATTTGAAGAGCTTTGTTTTTGCTCTATTTCTTATGCCAGATCTTACAGTTAGAGAAGTTGTGGCTCGTTTGCATAAATTAAATGTACACGTAGTAGGTCTAACAGGACCTCAGGGTAGGCGTCAGGTGGCAGCACTGAATCGCAGAAGGCCAGATGAGCGTAGTTACAGTAATTATCATAATGGGTGGCAAAGGCAAAACAATACCTATAATGGCATGACCCGAAATGATCTTTGGAACTGGCTAATTAATCATGGTGTTCCCAGGAACCAAATACATAAGAAGCCTACTAAGTTTTTATTTGATCTGTATAAGCAGAAAAGCTCTAGAACGAATGACAGGAAGTCAACATTTGATTTTAGGAGTAGCGAATCCCGCCCAGTTGACCGGTTTCCAGACTTGAGACAGTTCACAGACCCAGAACCCCTTGAATGAAGGGGTGGCCGGGTTCCAGTGAGGAAGGACCTTGTCACAATACCAAAGAGTTATGCTGTTTGCCTTCCTCCTGTCCTTCCCCAGAGGGACCTGAGGCCTTTTACTAGGGTAACTGTACACTGGGGAAAAGGAAATAATCAGACTTTTCGAGGCCTATTGGATACTGGTTCTGAGTTGACACTGATCCCAGGAGACCCTAAAAAGCATTGTGGCCCTCCGGTTAAAGTAGGGGCCTATGGAGGTCAGGTGATAAATGGAGTTTTGGCTGAAGTCCGACTCACGGTGGGCCCAGTGGGTCCCAGAACGCATCCCGTAGTTATTTCCCCAGTCCCAGAATGTATAATTGGGATAGATATAATTAGAAATTGGCAGAATCCCCACATTGGTTCCCTGATCTGTGGAGTGAGGGCTATTATGGTTGGAAAGGCCAAATGGAAACCATTGGTGTTGCCTCTACCAGGGAAAATAGTGAACCAAAAACAGTATCGTATCCCTGGAGGGATTGCGGAGATTAATGCCACTATCAAGGATTTGAAAGATGCAGGGGTGGTGATTCCTACCACATCTCCATTTAACTCTCCAATTTGGCCTGTGCAAAAGACAGATGGATCATGGAGAATGACAGTTGACTATCGAAAACTCAACCAAGTAGTGACACCAATTGCAGCCGCTGTACCAGATGTGGTGTCCTTACTCGAGCAGATTAATATGTCTCCTGGTACCTGGTATGCAGCTATTGATCTGGCCAATGCTTTTTTCTCAATACCGGTTCATAAGGACCACCAGAAGCAATTTGCTTTCAGCTGGCAAGGCCAACAGTATACCTTTACTGTCTTACCTCAGGGGTATGTTAACTCTCCAGCGTTGTGCCATAACTTAGTTAGAAGGGATCTTGATCGCCTGACTCTTCCACAAAATATCACACTGGTCCACTATATTGATGATGTTATGTTGATTGGACCCAGTGAACAGGAGGTAGCAGCTAGCCTAGACTTGTTGGTAAAGCATATGCGCATGAGAGGATGGGAAATAAATCCAACTAAAATTCAAGGGCCATCTACCTCGGTGAAGTTTCTAGGAGTTCAGTGGTGTGGAGCATGCAGAGACATTCCTTCTAAGGTAAAGAATAAGTTGTTGCACCTGGCCCCTCCCTCCACCAAGAAAGAAGCACAACGTCTGGTGGGTCTTTTTGGATTCTGGAGGCAGCACATTCCTCATCTGGGTGTGTTACTACGACCCATATATCAGGTGACTCGTAAGGCAGCAAACTTTGAGTGGGGCTTGGAACAGGAAAAGGCTCTTCAACAGGTCCAGGCTGCAGTGCAGGCTGCTCTGCCCCTAGGGCCATATGATCCAGCAGACCCAATGGTGCTTGAGGTATCAGTGGCAGATAGAGATGCTGTCTGGAGTCTGTGGCAGGCTCCCATAGGGGAATCACAGCGGAGGCCCTTGGGATTTTGGAGCAAGGCTCTACCTTCATCTGCAAACAACTATTCTCCTTTTGAGAGACAGCTCTTAGCCTGCTATTGGGCCTTAGTGGAAACTGAACGTTTGACAATGGGCCACCAAGTCACCATGCGACCTGAGCTGCCCATCATGAGCTGGGTGTTATCTGACCCACCAGACCATAAAGTAGGACGTGCACAGCAACAGTCCATTGTCAAATGGAAGTGGTACATACGGGACAGGGCCCGGGCAGGCCCTGAGGGCACAAGCAAGCTACATGAAGAAGTTGCCCAAATGCCTATGGTTCCCACTCCTGTTACAATGTCTCCTGGGCTTAAGCATGCACCTATGGCTTCATGGGGTTTGCCCTATGATCAGTTGACTGAGGAAGAGAAGACTAGGGCCTGGTTTACTGATGGTTCTGCACGCTATGCAGGCACCACCCAGAGGTGGACAGCTGCAGCATTACAGCCAATTTCTGAAACAACCCTAAAGGACACTGGTGAAGGAAAGTCTTCACAGTGGGCAGAACTTCGGGCAGTGCACATGGTTGTGCATTTTGCCTGGAAGGAGAAATGGCCAGAGGTTCGATTATATACTGATTCATGGGCTGTAGCCAATGGTTTGGCTGGATGGTCAGGGACTTGGAAGGAGCATGACTGGAAAATTGGTGAGAAAGACATTTGGGGAAGAAGTATGTGGATAGAGCTCTCTGAATGGTCAAAGGATGTGAAGATACTTGTGTCTCATGTAAATGCTCATCAAAAGGTGATCTCAGCAGAGGATGAGTTTAATAATCAAGTAGATCGGATGACTCGTTCTGTGGATTGTCAGCCTCTTTCTCCAGCTATCCCTGTTGTTGCTCAATGGGCCCATGAACAAAGTGGTCATGGTGGCAGAGATGGAGGTTATGCATGGGCTCAACAGCATGGACTCCCACTCACTAAGGCTGATCTGGCTACAGCTGCTGCCGAGTGCCAGATTTGCCAACAGCAGAGACCAACATTGAGCCCCCGATATGGTGCTATTCCCCGGGGTGACCAGCCAGCAACCTGGTGGCAGGTTGACTACATTGGACCACTTCCATCATGGAGGGGACAGCGTTTTGTTCTTACAGGAATAGATACTTATTCTGGTTATGGATTTGCCTTTCCTGCACGTAATGCTTCTGCCAAAACTACCATCCAGGGACTTACGGAATGCCTTATCCACCGTCATGGTATTCCTCACAGCATTGCTTCTGACCAAGGAACTCACTTCACAGCCAAAGAAGTGCGACTGTGGGCCCATGGTCATGGTATCCACTGGTCTTACCATGTTCCCCACCACCCAGAAGCAGCTGGCTTGATAGAACGATGGAATGGCCTCTTGAAGACACAGTTACAGTGCCAATTAGGTAGCAATACCCTGGAGGGCTGGGGCAAGGTTCTCCAGCAAGCAGTATATGCTTTGAATCAGCGTCCACTATATGGTACTGTTTCTCCTATAGCCAGAATTCATGGGTCCAGGAACCAAGGGGTGGAAGTGGGAATGATTCCACTCACTATCACCCCTAGTGACCCAGTAGGAAAATTTTTGCTTCCTGTACCCACGACCTTGCGTTCTGCTGGTCTAGACGTTTTGGCTCCAATGGGGGGAGTGCTTTTGCCAGGAGATACAGCAAACGTTCTATTGAACTGGAAGCTAAGACTTCCCCCTGGCCACTTCGGGCTTCTACTGCCTTTAAGCCAACAGGCTAAGGAAGGAATAACAGTAGTAGGAGGAGTGATTGATCCAGACTACCATGGGGAAATTGGACTTTTTCTCCACAATGGGGGCAAGGAAGATTATGTCTGGAAGGCAGGAGATGCTGTAGGGCGCCTTCTGGTGCTACCATGTCCTATGATTAAGGTCAATGGGAAACTCCAACAACCCAAACCAGACAGGACAATAAATGGCCCAGACCCTTCAGGGATGAAGGTATGGGTCACTCCTCCAGGGAAAGAGCCAAGACCTGCAGAGGTGCTTGCTGATGGTGGAGGAAATACAGAATGGGTAGTAGAAGAAGGTAGTCATAAATATCAGCTGAGGCCACGGGACCAGTTGCAGAAACGTGGATTATAATAGATATTAACTTTTGTCCTATTTGGTTAAGAATGTGCTTGTTCATATATATACGTATATTAAGCAGATACTTGTGTTGTTCCCTTTTGAATGTGCAACTGAGATAAGTGTTAAGTGTTGTCATATTTAGGTTATTAGATACTGAAGGACTAAGTGTTCCTCAAGGACATTACCACCTACTCTAAGATATAATGCTTTGCTATTGCACATGAGACACTTATAACATGTTAGGTGGAATTATGACCTTGCCATTGTTTGCAATTGACATTTAAGCATAACATAAGGAGAGGCTATTTATTGGGTGTCAAGTTGACAAGGGGTGGACTTGTGATGGTTAATCCTGGGTGTCAACTTGATTGGACTAAGGAACAAATAGGAGAAAAAGGTTCTTCTGATTGGACCGCCTCAACCCAGATGGCCCACCCCAGGTGTGGGCGTTGCCTTCTGCTGGCAGGCAGTATTTAAGGCCACGGCAGAAGGAGCTGGTTCTCCTTTTCTCCTGCCGCTTGCCTCTCTCATCTGGTGAGTTTGTCTTGCTGCTGTGATCAACCTTTCGGATCCCAGCGTGTACTGAGACCGGCAGATCTCCTGGAATCCATTCAGGCCTTCAGCACTAGATTGGGACTACTGAGACATCCAGCCTTGTGGACTGAGCAGTTCCCTGGATTCTCTCGGCCTTCCCAGTGTGGTGCAGCTACTGTTGGACTCCTTGAACTCTGTCACATGAGCAAATCAATAAATTGTATATAGCTATATATTCGTCCTGTTACTTCTGTTTCTTTAGAGAACCCTGACTAATACAAAAAGGAAGTAGAATCTGTCATTGAGGGAAATCAGGGCAAGAGCTCAAGCAAGATTGTGCAGCAGAAAGCAGAGGGGCACTATTGATGGCTGACTCAGGGGCTCATGCTGAGCTGACCTTCCCATACCACCTTGGCCCAAGACACCCAGGGAATGGTGTCAACAATAATGGACTGGGCTCTCCGACAGCAATTATCAATCAAGACAATCTCCATAGATGTTTGGAAAGGCCAACCTGGTCTTTGCAATCAGTCAGGTGAGGCTCCCTTAAGAAGTCACTTGAGAGTGACTCTAGGCTGTGCCAAATCCAAAGATAAAGCTAGCTAAGAACATGGTCACCCTACTGAGGGTGCTCTAGTAGCACTGTTAACTGCTGCTTGAACACTTCTAGGCACAGGGTGCTCATGACTTTAAGAGCCAATACTGTTCCATTGTGGAATATATGTTCCCATTGACTTAGTATTTGCTTATGTTAATAAAAAACTAATTTCCTCTGAATCTTCATTCACTAGCCTTTCCCCAGTAAAGGCTTTCTTCATGTCTAACTTCCACTAAAATCATTGCCTCACAAAAGAATGACTTTACACATAAAAATCCAGTTTTCTTCTCTCAGAAATCCTAAAATGTTAAGGCTATTTTTGAAATGTAATAGGTAAAGCACTCCTTACTATTACTATCTTCTCTAAATAAAGAAATCTTATAAAATTTGAGATATAAGTTCTGAATAATGTTGTAGGTCAATTCACTGTTATTTTGTCATTAGGCCAAAATTTCCCACATCTTGAAATTCTTAGTAAAACCTTCAAAGATCTTGGCAACTGCAGTCAAAGATTGTGATCTTAGCAATACTGAGCAGGAAATATTTATCTATGGGGAGCAGTGTAAGAGAAAATGAATTTAGTTAAAGCCACAAAACCATGACTGGAACATGAAAATAGTAATTTTGGTGCAGTGAAACTCATTAATATTTGAGAGAGTTGATGAGACAACATGGGTCTTGATGAAGAACATAGACCTTATAATCTCATAGAACTAAGTTTTGCCCAGGCTCACATATCTGTTTCCCATGCCCCTTTGTGGAAGTTCTTTAACCTCATTGACACCATGCACCCAAGTCCTTAAATGCAGATTTTGCTAACTGTCACACTGTATGGTGGTAGAGTATATGCTGATGCATTGTACAATACCTTAAATATTCATAGCAAACCCATACTTGTATTATTTGGAATTAGTATTGGAATTCAATTGTAAGCATTATGTAACTGATTGTTTCACTTAAATAACTTACTTAAACTTTCAAACCATAAGCTCTGCATTTGTATGATTTCATTAACACAATTTATCATAGGGTTTTGATGAATTAATTATCAGAGTCAAAGTCTGACAAATCCAAAAGAGTAGAAATGTTTTGTAAATCAGAAAGAAATAAAAGGAAATTTAACATTAAGTAAGTGAGGCAGGATTGGAACTTGCTATATTCTGTTTCCAAAGTTATTATTTTCCACTATCTAAAAGTAGAAGAGCTCCAAAAAGATGACAGTTGGCACCAAGGTTGATGGATAGGCTGACCACCTAATCTTAGTGCATCATTTTTGAGATCAGAACAATGGGCATTGGTATGCTAAATGTTGTACTCCCTAAGCTTAATGCTTGTGTAAGAAAAAGAGTACTCTCTGGTGAGAAGATTCCAAAATGGCACAGATAAATAGAAAATACTCACCAAGTTGCAAGAATATCGCAGTCAGGCCTCACAAGAGGAAGTATGCCTTGCTCAGGATGCTGAACATTTAGACTGGATCAGCAACTATAGTATCACTGAGAATTTGGGACCCAGTGTGAGCGATTATGGCTTTCTATAAGTACAAGTGGTCTTCCTGATAAAATTCAGCTGCACAAAATTAGGGACGAGGACCTCAATTTGGTTATTTTTCAAGGCCTTTCCTATCTCTGGCCAGCAGCTCTATTGTTCTGTGGCTGTTTCAAAGGACACTTTCTGGAAAGGTTTGCACATTTTCTCCATGCGCCTTATCAGCCTCCCTCAGACCCATGCATTTGCTTAATGATGTCTCCACAAAAGCAGCAGAAAGCTCCAAATCAGAGTTGAGCAACTTCTCACTTTGGGATAGCTGTGCGGGTTCCCCTGGCTCTGTGTTGGAGGCTCACTACTCACTTGGTATCGTACTTCTCCAACGCTTAGCCTGTGGCAATTAGAGGCAGCCCTGAGAACATCCTGTGTTGTAGAACATCAAGAAGTCTTGAATTTCCCAACATTTCAGGTTCTCCAAACTGATCCACTGATGCTGTGAGTCATGGTACCATGAATACCTAGCTTAAACATCACCGTGGATCAGAATGTGAAGAGGGGAAATGCTGTGCGGAACTGGCAGCAGTTCTTTATTCAGTTGAATATAGAATTTGAAGATTCCTAGAAGACAAACCTTACCTGTTACTCAACTATTCAAAGTTTCATTCTCATTTGCAAAACAGGACTGACAAAAACCAATTTTTTTTTTTTTTTGGTCTTTTTGAAACAGGTTCTCCCTGTAGCCCCAGGTGGTCTACAATTCACTATGTAGACAAGGCTGGTCTTCAACTCACAGGAAGCCACCTGCCTCTGTCTTCAGAGTGCTGGTATTAAAGGCTTGTGCCACAACACCCCGCTAACAAAAAACAATTTTATAGGGTCTGTCATTATTAGGAAGAAAAACATAAGACAATCATTTATTTAACTAAGAGATACTTATTATTTAGCGATCAAGATAACACTCCTCTAAAGAGCTAAAGGTACTCATCCACCCGTGCCCCTTTTCTAAGCCTAAGGAACAATCTGCGGAAGAGGGGGCGTGGTAGAATGTAAAGGCTGCGATTGGGGTGAATGGTGAAACTACAGCGATGTAGTCTGGACACTCATTTGATCAACTTGATTGAACAAACAACCTGTCACTCCCCACTGGATGATGGGGCTGTGGGGGTTTGGGCACAACAACCTGCAGATTGGTTTTGCACGAAGGATGCCTGTACTCATGGATTATCACTTATAGCTAAAAATGAAAAAAAAAAAAAAAACAGAGAAAGATGCAAGACAGTTACGGCAGAATACATGATATGGGATGGGGTGGGGGTTGGGGGGGAAGGGAAAGGGAATATGCCTGAATTGAATGTGGAAATGATGTAATGAATGCACAAAGCATCAATAAAAAAATTAAATAAAATAAAAATATAATAAAAAAAAATAAATAAAAAAATAAAAAATAAAAATAATTGAAAAAAAACAAAGCTAAAGGCACAGAGAGACAGCACGGAGTGAAATTAAGAGCCTACTACGTCTTACTTCCTGTCCTTCCTACTATTGAGGTTTGAGAATTTAATATGCTCAGAAAATATTGATCAAGCGTAGTTTGTTGTTCTTTCTATATCTCAACACTCAATGAGCTGAGACATGAGATTGCCGTTTAAGGCTAGCCTGAGTTGCATGTGAGGTGTTGTTACCTAAAACCAGTTCAAGATAAACACACACACACACACAACAACACACATATATATAATATAATTTATATCATAAAGGATATATATATCAATATATATACATATAAACATCAACCCATACCTCAGACATCATTGACATGTATCTATCTATATATATATGTCTATCATATCTCTATCTTTATCTATCTCTCTATCTCTCTTTTTTTTTTTTTTTTTTTTTTTTTTTTTTTTTTTTTTTTTTTTTTTTTTTTTCTCTATCTCTCTCTCTCTATCTCTCTCTATAAAGTTCAATTATGTTCTGAGGATGAGTTGATGAGTTGTACTTTTATTATTAAGTATTATTCAATTATGATGAATGCAATGACTTGTGCATTGGCTTACTCATGAACATTTGGATTGCTGTTGGATAAATCTGCTATGAACATATGTGTGCAAGTTTTTGTGTGAATTTATGTTTTCATTTTTCTTAGGTAAATTCTGAGGATTAGAATCATTGCATAATATGTTATGTTAAGTGTATATTTAGCTTGGATCTCTCTCTTTCTCTCTCTCTCTTCCCCATAGTCCACGGCAGAGCATGTACTAGGCATTCATTAACTACTTATTAATTGAAACTCTTCCAACAATTACCAGAATCAACATTAGTCTAGATTGCTTCAAGATCTAAATGTGAATTTTGTTCACTGCTCTACTTACTGATAAGAGGGAAAACATCAATGTGTGGGCTCTTTCTCCAACATGTGTAACCACTGCCTGTGTAAACCACCCCTATAAGTCCTTCGGTAAAACTCTTCCTACAGGAGCCCCAGTGGAAACAGCCCTGACAAGAGGTGATGCTTCTCTGGCCTTTCCATTTAACATGCCCTGTCTGGCTGTTTCTTTCCCTCCAGGGAGCTGCTGCTGTAATCCCCAGAGTTCTCCCTCTCCAGACTCTTGCAATCCCATTATCCTCCTGCCTAGAGAGACAAGCTCATCTAACACCACGGCCAGCACAGAGACTCATGTGGATGTATCGAATTCACCACCTGGTGACTACAATTAAAATTCCTCTCCTTTGATTTATTTTGGTTAGGGGAAAGAAATCATTTAAGTTCTTGGAGATACAGATAAGAGATGATATATGTCCCATCTTTTTCCCTGATAGTAACACTTCCTGCAGTGAACACAGATGGAAAAGAAGCTTCAATCACACCCACACTTGACTACCTGTAGTGGAGGAAAAATGAGGAGGTAGAAGAAGAAAAGTGGGGGAAAAGAGGAGTTAGCTAGAGTCAGGAGATAATGAGAAACATTCATGATATTTCTGGGGAAAGGATTTAAGCAAAGAAAGATGTACATCTGCTTGATACATTGGATTTTCTGTTCCAACTGAGAGTGTAGTACTGTTTTAAAATTCAATTGAATGGAGTCAGATATCACCTTGAAGATGTTCCAATCCAAGAATTCATATCCAAGGGTCTGTGAGCATATTGCAATAGCAAAGGCTTAGAATGTTTCCAAGATAGAGCAGATCTTGACCTCTACCCAAGTGTCTCCAGGGTTCTTATCTCCATCAAAGAAACAATTTAGAAAGGAAAGTAATTAGGAGGAGGTTTATAAGGAAAAGGAACATATGCAAGAGGTGAGTGTTAGCTACTCAAGGAAGTTGTGCTGCTGAGACTTTGAATAGTTTGTCATTATTCAGAAAAGTGTTTACGGGGCTGGAGAGATGGCCTAGTGGTTAAAAGCGCCGACCACTCTTGCAGAGGACCCGGGTTCGATCCCCAGCACCCACATGGCGGCTGAGAACCGTCTGAAACTCCAATTCCAGGAGAACTCCAGTTCCAGGGGAATCCGAGACCCTCTTCTGACCTCCGTGGCATTGCACGACACGGGTGCACAGACTTGCATGCAGACAGTACATTCCGACACATAAATAAATAAATAAATAAATAAATAAATAAATAAATAAATAGAAAAGTGTTTACTACCTTTTAATCCATTTTATTTTCTGTATATGGAATTTTCAAATGTGACCTGGTACCCAGTGTATGATATGGAAACACAGAATTTTGGAAAGTTAATGGACATGGAAATGTCCCTATAATGAAGCAATGATTAGCCATCACCAGGAGTCATGTGGGTCCCAGAAGATTTGGGGTGGCCTTGTATCTCTGAAGCTTGAACAACTCTGTGATTGCTTTAGCCTTTAGGCATTGGTCAGTTTGTCTTTTTGCTCCCATAGGCCTAGGTAGCATAACTCAAGTATAACTGCAGTAATCCATGAACTTCCTGACAATGAGAGAAGCAGAAGAGGAGCCCAGAGTGACTCAGACAACTCACTTAGTAGCCATATAGCTTTCAAGTACCATTAATCTAATCCTCCCTCTGACAACAGACCCTTATATCTTAATGATTCTTCCCAATCTTCATGACGGTAAAACCTCCTCCCCAGGACTTTTAAATGGAAAATTATCATTTTAATTTTTTTTTTGTATGAGTAATTTCCCTGCATGGATGCAAGTGTACCCATGCATGCAATGTCCATAGAGACCAGAAGATGATGTCAGACCCCTTAGAACTAGAGTTAAGGGTGGTTGTTAACCCCAGTAGGGGCGGGAGTTAGGACCTCTGCAAGAATACCCAGTGTTCTTAAGGTGCTGAGCCTTCTCTCCAGCCCTTTGCTCTAGGGACCAAAAATAAATCAGAAGTGGCCTCTGAGAAGGTTGGCCAGGAACGAAGATAGGGCTTAGTGCTAAAGAACATGTGCTTTGGAGGTCCTGAGTTCAACACGCAGCATGCCCAAATGAACAGAGAGTTAGAACAAAGCTAGTGAAATGAGACTGACAGAAGGAATGAGACTGGGGTGGGGGGAGAAGAAGGGCATGGGAAGAAAAAAAGAAGCCAATCCTCTATCATTCATCTTACATACTTTTCTTACCAAGGCTCTCTTTTTTTCTCACCATGTCTGTCTCTAGGAGCAATCCTGGTATATCCCTACTAATTCTATTTGGAGGGGAGGTGAAGTAAAAGAAGACATTTGGATAAGCTAGTTCCCTAAATACACCATTTGCAACTGAATAAGTTCTGCCTAATGCAGTGCCTAAGTGTTTGAGACCTTCCTTAAGCACAGTCTTAAATGTCATTTTAAGCAGCCAGTCACAAGCTTCTGTGACAATAATAATCATCCCTGAAGATGCCTAGGGGGATTGACTGGACCCCCAAACACAGGACCCCCCAGGGAATAGCAACTCTCTTCCTTCTAATCTCAAAATCACAAGGAAGGGCTCTCAGCCCTGTTCTCTGTCTCCTGTTCTTTCTTTCTCCCTCCCTCTGTAATCTTCTAGTATTCCGTGGAATTCTGATGCCCCCTGCTGCTGGCTGTCAGAACTCTACACATTTTCCTACTTGCTTGATGCTCACCGCCGTTTTCTCCTGCCCTCCCTCTAATCTGCATTTGCTATCCCCTCTCTAATGGTGTTTTTCTTTTTAGGGAATCAGCACACTTTTCTCTGCCTCTTGAATCTTAGCTCCCACATCTTTAACCCTATATCTTTCTCTTCACATCTCTCTTTTTCCCTCAATTTTATTTTCTCATTTTGTTCTCTGGGCCTCAGCATATATCTCAGTCCATATCTCTAGATTTCTGGTTCTTATATCTTTTTTCTAAATCACTGGATAACTTTGTGTTGCACACCCTCAGATACTTATTAGAATAATGTTTTCTTTTCCAGAAATAGCCACCAAAGGTTGGCTATTGTCCTAAGAAAATGGAATAAGGGAGGAGTCAGCCTTACTGTACAATCAGAGTGACAGCACTTTACTCAGACTGCTCTGAGTGAGAGATAAAGTATGTTCACTGGGTTCTAGAAAGTTCCATCTAATTTGATCATTACTACTAGTTGTAGTAGTAGTGTGCCTGATCATGAGGTCACCTTGAACTTAAATTAGACACTACATTCTGGGCCACAGGTAACTCCATCACAAAATGATGGACACTGAAGTGTTCTAGGGTCTGCGTTGAAATATGCAAAGCTGGCTGGAGAGATGGCCTAGTGGTTAAGAGCACCGACTGCTCTTGCAGAGGACCTGGGTTCAATCCCCAGCACCCACATGGTGGCTGAGAACTGTCTTTGACTCCAGTTCCAGGGGAATCTGACACCCTCTTCTGACTTCTGCAGCATTGCACTACACGGGTACACCAACCTACATGCAGAGAGTGCATTCATCCACATACAAGAAATAAATAAAATGTTAAAAGAGATATGCAAAGCTTCTATCAGTCTACCATTCCCACTTTACCTGACTTATAACTTTCCCTTTATGAACTACAGGTTTTAAAACATATACCAGGGATATAGAGAGGGTATCAGAGGTTGGCTATGGATCATCTTCCAGATTAGAATGGGAAGTTAGGATTGTAAAATGATCACACAAGTGCCACTTCCTAATTTCTGACCCTCTGCATGTGAATTGCCTGCTCCGCAGGACCTGCTGATGGACTTACTCCTTTATTAAAGAAAATTCACATTCCCAGAATCTCACTGGTCTGATTTTGCTTCTCTGCAGAAGTGAGCTGTCATTATCATTTGAGATGAACACCCAAATGCCTTCCCATAATGTATCCCTATCCATCTGTCACACAGAAGGTGTCTGAGACTGCAAAGGAGAATGCTGGCTTGAGGGTAGGACAGGGGCTGCTAGATCCAGGACTACCCGGCTGAACTGCAGACGGATTTCATAGCAAAGCTTACCAATATCCTGCAAGATGACATTTTATGAATGGCCAGAGGTTAGGTAGATACATTAATATACCTGGGCCAGAGTTTCAACCTAAGACAAATGCAAATATTTCAAGAATGAAAGTGGAAAATCCACACCTGATCATGAGGTCACCTTGGACTTAAATTAGACTCTACATTCTGGGCCACCGGTAACTCCGTCAAAAAATGATGGACTCTGAAGTGTTCTAGGGTCTGCGTTGAGATATACAAAGCTTCTGTCAGTCTACCATTCTCACTTTACCTGAATTTTTTTCCAATTTGTTCAACTCTTTAATTTATGAGAACATATATGAATATACAAATTCCATATCAGTGGGTTTCTCTAAAGAAAGAGCTAATATTTGATTTCTCTCAGTGCTTCACACCTTGTTGTTTTAAAGCTGAAGGCACTCTGCTTTGGGTTTGGTTTTGTGAAGGCAGAAAGAGTGGAAGGAAACAACTGAAGCATGGAAGCTGGAGAGACGGCAAGTCTCAGAGATAAGAAAAAGGAAAAGGGGCTGGAGAGATGGCCTAGCGGTTAAGAGCAGCGACTGCTCTTGAAGAAGACCCGGGTTCGATCCCCAGCACCCACCTGGCGGCTGAGAACCATCTGTAACTCCAATTCCAGGAGAACTCCAGTTTGAGGGGAATCTGACACCCTCTTCTGACCTCTGTGGCATTGCATGACACGGGTGCACAAACCTACATGCAGACAGTACATTCATACACATAAATAAATAAATAAAATTTAAAAAAAAAGAAGAAAAGAAAGGCAGAGAGATCCGAATATCATTTAGCATATCACAGGATTCATTTAAGACATAACAGTATCTTCATTATTGATTTGCTCTCTGCCTTTAAGTACTGTTGGTTGACGAAGACTTAAAGATGTTGAAACACAAAGAATTAAAAGTCAACAGAATGGGGCTGGAGAGATGGCGGCTGAGAACCATCTGTAACTCCAATTCCAGGAGAACTCCAGTTCCAGGGGAATCCGATACCCTCTTCTCACCTCCGCGGCATTGCACGACATGGGTGCACAAACTTACATGCAGACAGTACATTCAAATAAAATAAATAAATAAATAAATAAATAAATAAATAAATAAATAAATAAAAACATTTATTAAAAAATAAATAAAAGTCCACAGAATATCAAATTGATAGTGAAAATTTAAAATCTTTCACATTAGAAAACAGACCACTAAGAAAGCAGGGACTTGCTTGATAGGGCAGTGCTCTGAAGACCTAACAAAACAAAACAAAACAAAACACCTGCTGGTGCATGCTTATTCTGCAAAGCAAGATGCCTCATTAACACAAACAGAGTCTCTTGGAAGTTCCAGTGGTGTGGTCAGTATGCTGCGGCTCTGATGGTCCTGCTCCCACAGTCACTGTTGCTGTCCCCACTGTACATCTGTCCCCAAGAAAGATGTTAGCAATCAATCCCAAACACCTCACGCTTAAGTCCGTCAAAGGAAAGGCTGCTCCAGTAACAGCAGCTATTTTTACATGGCAGGCAATTTCTTTGGGGCCCACCAAACACAAAGGTAGGGAATAATAACTGGCCATTTTTCATCAAGACAGACAATGCAGGCAAACAATTGGAGCAGAGTCACTTCCTGTGAACTGTGCATCCAAGAAGAGCTCTGGGTGGGGAAAGGAAAGCAAAGCCCACCTTGAAGGCTGCTATGCCTGTGCTTTTGAGGGCCAGCACTAAGGACTCTTCACCAACTCCATGGTCAAGACAGCACTAAGTAATCCCACATTTCCAGACCCTTATGTCATATGACATACCTTCACCTAATCCTTTCTTGAGACTACATGATAAGTAAAAGACACACAGCCTCCGGTCCCCCAGTATTAGTCACTGTTCTTGTTGCTGTGTAAAAGTATAGGACAAAAAAAAAACATAAAGAAGGAAGGGCTTAGTGTAGTAACCAATTTGAAAATAGAGCGCATCATGGTGGGGAAGGCGTGTCTGGCTGAAGATTATCCGTTTTGCTATATTCAGGAAGCAGAGAGATGAAGGCGAGTCTCAGCTGGCAGCTTCTGTCTTTCTTCCTTGTTTACTCATTCCATGACCTGTCCCATTCAAGGTAAGTCTTACTTCCTGAGTTAAGTTTCTCTGGACACAGCCTCATAGTCATACTCAGAGATATGATGCCTGTTTGATTCCAAATCCAGCCAGAATGGCAATGAAGATTAATTATCAAAACCATTTCACAGATGGGCAAGTAGAGACACACAGGTGAGGGACAAATTAAGTGGAAGAATGAGAAATCGAACAGAAAGCTGTTTTCTCTTATACAAGTTTTGCTTGCTTTTCCCCTGAGATTAAAGAGCAAAATAACTCAATTTTGTATTCCCAAGAAAGAACTAAGTCAAGCCAGCATGTGCTGCTGGAGAATATTTAATGATCTGGGAAGTATTTATATAGTAACAAAGTTCAATTCAACAACAAGAAGTCTATGTGTCCATGTGTATAATCTAGTTTTTATAGAAATTGTATATAGATACATGTGCACTTAATATATAAACCAAACAATGTCTTTGGGTGGCTCTCTAAATGGTTTGTTTGGTTCCTCCTTATGCATTCATGCAGTAGTATTAGTTATGGTTTTCATTGTTGGGATCAAATATAGGGAAAAAAATCTGCAGGTGGAAAGACTTTTCTTTGGGGTCATAGAAGAGAATCACGGCCACAGGACAGGCTCATGCCTGTTTCAGCAGAAGTGTGAAGCTGCTTGTTCACATCCAGATGGGCTAGAACACAGGAAGAGTCTGGGTTTGGAACAAGAGCTTGTCTATAACCCCCAAATCCCAATCCTAGTGACCTTCTACTCTATAGGCTCCATCATCTCTCCAAACAGTGCTACCATCTGCAGACCTAGTGTTCAAAAACATGACCTTACAAGGAACATTTCACATCCATATTTTAAGGGTAGTTTACACAGTTTTCACTTTGTATATGTGTTCTTAATATTTCACAAGTTAATTTGTATAATTTGAATTAACAAATACATACCAACACACACATACACGCATACACACACACAAACACACACAAAGACACACACACACACACACACTGACACCAGATAGTTTCATGAGAAAAAGCCTTTGTTTTACTTCTTGTTTTTCCCCATATAGGCCAAACAGGCAATATTAGAAACCCAAAGCTGCAGAAGATCATAAGGACGGTCTCCCCAGTGGCCTTAGGCAAATGCTTTATCTCTCTAATTCATGATCTTCATATATCAACAAGAGTATATTTTTATTTCTTATTTAATTTTAAGTTCTGTCAAAGGCATAAAAATGAAGATTCTGTATCTTGTGAGCCCAAATGTGCAGGCAGACAGGAGGTAGCAATGGGAAGCGAGGGAGGGGGATCCCTGCTCTTGAAACCATAAATTTATTCAGAATTTCTCTTCCCCATGCTGTAGGCTCTGGCAGCCCTAGTGATTATCTCTTCACAATCAAATGGGTGTATATCTAGGAAGGCAGATGCAGCATCATGGAGGGGGTGGGAGCCTCTAATTGCAGGATTTACATGTGACAAAATCCCCCAGAGGTTGAGAAAGAGTCTGCAGGGGAGACACCCAAGCAGTTTCCCTGCTCAAAGGAGGAAAGGGTTTCTTAGGACATGGCTGCCTTGCCTCTGTCCTTCAGGGTCTTCCTTTGAGGAATCAAGATTTAAAACTGGGCCTGATAGCAAGAGATCCGCCTGAATTCAAGGTCATTTTTCTGAACAGCTACTTTCTGTGAAGTACTCTGGGACTAAAATGGAAAAAAAAAAAATGCACCAGCAAAGGAATAAGAGTCATGAAGCAAGGTACCTGTTGTCTGCCAGAAACTCTGTCACTCTGTCAGACCTGATATTAAATATCTCATATAATCCTTAAAATCAATTTGTGTGGTGATGATTAAACAGGCAACATTGGGCCTCGTTTAACAAAAGCTGCCTAGAATACCAGCAGGTCTGCAAGAATGCCATGATGCTCTTGTGTGTGTGTGTGTGTGTGTGTGTGTGTGTGTGTGTGTGTGTGAGAGAGAGAGAGAGAGAGAGAGAGAGAGAGAGAGAGAGAGAGACAGAGACAGAGACAGAGATTTTTCCCTAAAATACCTATTTCAAATATTCCCCACTATAAAAACTGCCTCAGAAGGAATTTTCACACAGTTACTCTCAAGTTAGTGGAGATTATCAACTTTGTACTCAAATAAGGTTCTGTCATTTTTTGTTTGTTTTGGGTTTTTGTGATTGTATAGTGGCTTCAAGGCTCTTTGCAGTTTTGTTCTAAGTTATGGTGCCTAGGTTTCCCTTAGAATCCCTAGTGCCTAAGACAATGCTCATAGTAAAGAATGTGGTATGGGAGCTGGAGAGATGGCCTAGCGGTTAAGAGTGCCGACTGCTCTTGCAGAGGACCTGGGTTTGATCCCCAGCACCCACATGGCGGCTGAGAATCATCTTTAACTCCAGTTCCAAGGGAATCTGACACCCTCTTCTGACCTCCACGGCATTGCACGATATTGGTGCACAAATGTACATGCAGACAGTACATTCATACACATAAAAATAAATAATAAAAAAAGAATGTGGTATGTTAATAGCTGCATTCTAAATTTAAAAACTGGATGATGTTATGGGAAAAAAGGGATGTATGGATAAAAATCCAAGTCCATAAATGGTATATGAATTAATACAACCTTAAAGAATGAATTTGTGTGCTATATATCTAAGCATGCAGATGTAGAAAGTGAATGGAAGAGGAGAGGGGTCACTGGTACTGACCGAGTGGGGAGGGTTAAAAGAGATAGGTCATAAAGACCAACATCAAAATAATGCTATATCTGGACAAACCATGACCATTTCTTGCTTGCAGCTTCCCCCAAACACCATCAGACTTCTTGCAACTGACTCCTCCATTTAAAAACTTTCCAGACACATTGCCAATTTCATACCTGAAAGGCTTATATACAAGTGTCATACCTTGACATCTGTAAGAGATTAGATAAATACCAAATTCTGAGCCTTCCCAAATCAAGCTGTGAGCATGTGTAGCTTCCTAGTTCATTGTGATAATCAGAATTCTTTGCATCTTCTATTGTAATGGAATTTCTTGTGCCAAAGATAAAGCTATGTACAATCCTTAAAAACTATATGAAATCTAGTATTTTTATATTTTTATCAAATGTGGTTTGGATTTTAAATACACCAGCAAAGGCTCTTTTGTTAGAGAGCTAGTTCCCAGAGAGTGGGGTCATTTTGGGAAGCTCTGAAAATTTTAACAAGTAGAACAAATCTAGAGGAATAGGTCACAGGGAATAGATCTCCATAGCAGCTTGTCCATGATCTCTGTGTCTCCACCCACCACTCTCTCCTTGTTCACCATGAAATAATAAACTCCCCTCTAACACACATCTCCATTACCATGGTATTCTGCCTAAACATATGGCCAAACAACCATGGCTAAATCCTTTGAAACCATGAGCTAAAATGATTTTTTTCCTGCTTCAAATTGCTCCTTAGAGAGTTTGATCATATTTGTGCCAATGCAACTGAAACATAATAAAACCAACATTTATATATTTTAGTACCAGCATGGCTTTAAGATCATAACATATGTTTCTTCTGGTAACCATCAAGATATCCACAACACAGTAGACACAACATTATATACTTTCCACTTGTCCTAACCCATCAAATAATTAGTTGATTTTATTCTGTATCATTCTTTTTCTTCTATTGTAAATACTAAAATATCTACAGACATCTGATACTTGTCTCCTATTGGACTTACACAAAGGTCATCTTTCCTGGCCTCTTACAGCTAGAAGGGATATGTTATTCCTTCTGGTCAATTAGTGATGAGTTCTATGAGGACATAACCCTTTGACAATAGAAGGCCCAGGACCCTCTTCCCCTTTCAAAGTCACATCTTCTATTCTTCACTTGTTGGAGCCTCATAAGAGGATGTCAGGAAACCAAGCTCCCTTGGGCCTATGTTCCCTTCCACTCATCCTTCCTAAGACTTCTGTATATACCTCCCACAGGTAATCAAAGAAACTTCTTTTTTTAGCAGATGGAGATTATTACAGAGTTCCGCACCTGGACACACATGGAGAACAAGTGATATCCTCAGTCCCAAGTAAAACATCTAAAATGGAACCACTACACCTAAGGCTCAAGGAACATAGCAGAACAGGGGCAGTGAGAATATTAACTCATCTTTCAACTCTCACCAGCCAAGCTTCTTTTTGCAACAGATGATGACCAACACAGAAAACCACAACTGGCCAAAATGTAGAGAATAAGAGACTACAGAGTGTGCGTCCTCTGGTTAGGACTCCTATATTAAACCTCTGCTATCCAGGACTTGGGGACTATTAGGGAAGATGAGTGAAAGGTCTGTAGGGACCAAGGGTGGTAGATAACAACCACCAGGGAACAGAGTCTTCCAGGCTTCTGGGAATTTTCTCATATGAGCCTACAGCAATGATGACGCTATGCATAAGATCCATGCAAATTCAAACCAGATAAAAGCCCAGCATAGACCTAGGAAGGAGTAAGAAGCCCTAACGGTAGGTGAGGAGCTATTGGCAACTTATTTTTGCTGGGTGGTAGAGAGTTGGTTTTCTTTTTTTTCTTTTTTTATTTATTTATGTGTATGAATGTACTGTCTGCATGTAGGTTTGTGCACCCATGTCGTGCAATGCCGCAGAGGTCTGAAGAGGGTGTTGGATTCCCTTGGAACTGGAGTTCTCCTGCAATTACAGATGGTTCTCAGCTGCCATGTGGGTGCTGGGGATTGAACCCAGGTCCTCTGCAAGATCGGTCAGCGCTCTTAACTGCTAGGCCATCTCTCCAGCCCTAGAGAGTTGGTTTTCTTTAAGGGAGAGTGATCCTAGGTAGATTGTCCATGCTCCAGTGGATGAACTTGCATGGAGTCACATCTGGGGATACAAACTTTACTCTATGGTTCTAACATATGTGACAGAATATATGAGACCTGGCAGGGGGTTTTATAAAAAGGACAGAGTCTAAATATGATCAGTGTATTATAAGAAATGCAGAAAAATTCAATAAAAATAGAAAAGTGATAAATATTATTAGAAATAAAAAGGATTCTTATAATTACAAAGCAAATTCTTCCAGTAGAAAAGTATAATACTAAATGTATGTATATACACATGTATGCATCGAAAGACATACTTTAAAATGGATAAAAATATAAAAATAAACACTCATTTATGGCCAAACTGAGAGAAAGAGAAATCAATTTTACATTTGAGAATGAGTCATAATCCTCAAGTGCTAACTCTAAATCCTTTCAAGATTGTTTGTTAATATATCCTAACCTGTTCTCACCAGTATCCTGCTTACTCTCTGTTATTGTCATAAAATATTCTGACCAAAACCAACTCTGGGAGGAATGGGTTTACTGCATCTCCAGGTGACAGTCCATCTTTGCTGAAAGTCAAGCAAGAGCTCAGGGCAGAAGCCTAAAAGCAGGAGTGGGAACACGGGCCAAGGAGGATTCTGCCTTCTCACTCGCTCCTCTGGGAGCAAGAAAGTCAGCTTTCTTCTACAGCTCAGGAGTATGAATCCAGGGGTGGCCTCATTCACGGCGGGCCCTCCAACATCACTCAACAATAAAAAGAAACATGCCACAGATACACCCACAGGTCAGTTCAATAGAGAAAATCCCTCACTTGAGTTTTTCTCTTCCCAAGTGTGTCAGGTTGCCAACCAAACTCAAGCATGACACTTGGTAAGCATGAATACTCCTATAGAAGAATGACAAATCTAGCTTCTAAAGCCTTCCATCTTTAGGATTTCTGTGCCTGTAGTTTTCAGAACACATTCCCATTCTCAATGTTTCGTTTTATCTTAGTGAGCTCCGTCAGACCATTATCATGACCCAGTAATCATCTCAAAACTCACACTCAAAACTCAGTCCTTAATCAATACTGCTCCCCACTTGTCCAGGGCTACCCTTGTTCTCTCCATTACTGAATGAAACAAGGTAGGCTATGCACAAGTGGCCCTTACACAAGGCTGTGCTGGATTTGTAAGCTCTCTATCCAGACTCTTGAAATCCCCTGACCTAGAGGTTAAAGAAAGGAGCCCCATGGGCCAAAGATTGGATGCAGGTTTGAGAAACAATGATGCTAGAAGTTGTGTGGTAGTGGAGCTAAGATGGTGGAATCTGTGTGTCCTGCACCATTTGGACTCCCTGGTGGAACAGCAGGATGATGCTGGACATGCCCCCATTAAAAGCGTGATAGTCACTACCTCATTCTGTACTTCTTTCATCTTCATTCTAGAAGATGCTGAGTTGCCTTGCAGCCATCTGTTCTATCGAAGGCTCAGACTGTGTTGGTCCTGGATAAAGTAGAAAAGAAATTTGGTTTTCCTCCCATTGAAGTTATTTAAGAATTTGAGTATCATTGCCAGGTCTTCCCCGATGGGCCTCCATACTTTTCATTCTAACCATGTGTCATTACAAACATGAGGAAAATGCTTCCATGTGGTAGAGAGAACTGACTAGAATCACATGGATGATAACTAAACCTCTTGACTCCCATTGCGGTGTTCCTTCTTATTATTCATCTGCTTATTTCCCAGTAGCTCAGAAGTGGATAAAAAACTAAATGTCCTTCAACTGATGACTGGATAATGAAAATGTGGTACATATACACAATGGAATTCTAGTCAGCTATAAAGAAAAATGAAATGAGATTTTTTTCAGGTCAATGGATAGAACTGAAAAATATTATATAGAGTAAGATAACCCAGACCCAGAAAGATAAATGCCACATATTCTCTTTTACTTGTATATCTTACCTCTGAAACTTGAGATGGGAGTATATAACCTGAAGTAACCTGAGAAGCCAGGAAAAAAGAAAGAGGCCAACAGAGGAGAGAGAGAGAGAGAGAGAGAGAGAGAGAGAGAGAGAGAGAGAGAGAGAGAGAGAGAGAGAGAGAGAGAGAGAGAGAGAGAGAGAGAGAGAGAGAGAGAGAGAGAGAGAGAGCTCTGGAAAAAGGGATAGTAGGGGGGTTATTTTATCTATGGACTGGGGAAACAGGATGTTAGAGAAGGAGATTTAGGAAGGATAAATAACACTGTGGATGTTTGGAAAGCTAGAAGGAAGTATGATTTTATAATCTCACTTAAAATTACATGTTTAGGGGCTGGAGATATGGCCTAGTGGCTAAGAGCACTGACTGCTCTTGCAGAGGACCTGGGTTTGATCCCCAGCACCCACATGGTGGCTAAGAACTGTCTTTGACTCCAGTTCCAGGGGAATCCGCGACCCTCTTTTGACCTCCAGCATTGCACGACACAGGTGCACAAACCTACATGCAGAGAGTATCTTCATACACATAAAAAAATAAATGAAAATTTAAAAGTTACATGTATAATGCCCAGCACGGTGGCACATACTTTATGCCCAGCACTCAGGAGGCAGAGGCAGGTGAATCTCTGTGAGTTTGAGGCCAGCCTAGTTTATATAGAGAATTCCAGGCCATAAAGGGCTACATAATGATGTAGATGACACAATTTGAGATGAGACCTCATCTCAAATAGCAAACAAAATATGCACATACAGTGTACCTATACAATGTAGAATATGCAGTTTAAGTGGGGTTATAGCACGCAACAATGCTTTCACAAAAAACCATTGACTATGACAAAATCCTCACTGCCAGGCATGGAAAACCTCCCTTCGAATGAATTCTTAGTCAGGGGAGTTGGAGATCTCAAAGCAATATATACAATTGCCATTGTCCTTGGTTTCCACCCAGAATTTGAAGGCAAGACAATATTGCTGAAATATACGATTGGGACAGAAGAATAGAACTGCAACTGGCCTGGAAACCTCTTCTCTGGAGACACATTCTTATAGTATCAGAAGGAGCTACAAAAGCTACCAAGGGATAAAAGGCATCAATAGTCCAACCCAGCTGTAAGATAACAAGCCACTAAATGACTGGCCTAGCAAGATATCCCCAATAGTGTAATAGTGGCACTTTCATCTTCAAAGTAACCAAAAACTGTCTAATTAGACTTAAGGCACATCTAATAGGAGAGAATTCATTCATGCCTGGTGGTACAAACCTAGCCAAACATTCATGGATGGTGAAGTCATACATCCTATAGGAGAACCCAATCCTGCCATTTTCCCAGACCAGCATTAGTTATGACTATATTCTTGATATTTATGCTTGTACTCCCAGGTAAGAATACCTCTCACCCCTATCAAAGAAGCTTCTTATTTCTCACAAACAGTTTTGCAGAGACACCACTGGTGAAAATGCAGAGAATAAATGACCTTTGGTGACCAGTGCCATTGAAAACGTTACAGTGCAATCTCTATACCTAAGGCTTAGAGAAAAATCATGAGGAGGGGGCAGCAGAAAGATTGTGGGAGCCAGGGGACCAGACAACCTGAAGTTAGGAAGAGTTATCTACTCATTGCAGGGAAGTTGCTCTAATACCAAAACCAGGCAAAGATACAACCAAAAAGGAGAACTATAGACCAATCTCATTAATGAACACACATGCAAAAATTTTCAACAAAATACTTGCAAACCGCATAAGACCCACATCAAGAAGATCATCCATCATGACCAAGTTGGATTCATACCAGAGATGCAGAGGTGGTTCAACATATGAAAATCAATAAATATCATAAAACATATAAATGGACTGAAAGACAAAAACCACATAGTGATCTCAATTGATGCAGAGAAAGCCCTTGACAAAATCCAGCATCCCTTCATGCTTAAAGTCCTAGAGGGAATTAGATTAGAGGGATCATTCCTCAACATAATCAAAGCCATATACAGGAAACCCACAGCCAATATCATCCTAAATGGAGAAACATTCCCTTTAAAGGAACTCAGTGAGGCTGCCCCCTGTCACCACTCCTCTTCAATATAGTGCTTGAAACTCTTGGTAAGGCAGTAAGGCAAGAAAAGGAAATTAAAGGAGCACTAATTGGAAAAGAGGAAGTCAAGCTATCCCTTTTTGCTGATGACATAATTGTTTACTTAAGGGAGGCTAAAAACTCCACCAGAAAACTCGTAGAAACAATTAAGAGTTTCAGTAAAGTGACAGGATACAAAATTAACCTAGAAAAATCAGTACCCTTTCTTTATACCAACAACAAGCAACTGAAGAAGGAATACAAGGAGACCTTCCCACTCACAACTGCCTCAAAAACAATAAAATACCTAGGAATAAACCTAACCAAAGACACCAAAGATCTCTACAAAAAATAATTGGGGGGGATTTTTGAGACAGGGTCTCCCTTTTAGTCCCAGCTGGCCTGGAGCTCACTATGTAGACCAGGCTGGCCTTGAACTCACAGAGATCCACCTGCCTCTGCCTCCCAAGTGCTGGGATTAAAGGTGTGTACTACCACACCTGGCACACACACACAAAAAAAATTAAACCCCTGAAGAAGGAAATTGAAGAAGACATCAGAAGATGGAAAAACATCTGTGAAATCTTAACAGTAGGGATACCTATACCAGACCTGCCTAAGGAGGACATCAGTTTGCATGCCAATATGTATGCAGAGGATTTCACACAGTCCTGCATCTAGAAGAAGGACAACAGACAATGTCTACTGGGGGAGGAAGAATCAGTTTCTTTCTCTAATAGTACCGATCCCAAGTGGTCAGTACTAATGCAAGTATATACAAGGAACACTAAATGGATTCATTAGGATACACATAAACACACACACACACACACACACACACACACACACACACATATATATATATATATATATATATATATATATATATATTCGTATGTGTTTATAACACTAATTAAAGAAGAGATCATGAACTTGAGAAGAAATGGGAGGAACAAAGAAAGAGATTATATAAAAACAGTATCCATGTACGGAATTCTCAAAAAAAGCATTCTTTGAAAAGTAACATTGTGTGTGTTTATGTGTGGATTAGCCAATACATGGCTTATAATTTGAATACAATTCAAGTCTTGCAATAGAAGAACAATAATTCTAGTAGACTATAAGACATGTGGATCATTAAAACTGCTTCAGTCAGGAAGATATGAAGGAAATTATACTTAATAAATGCTTTCTAAATGACAGACACTTCTTGGTACTTTGTGTATTATGTAAATTAAGTTTATATCTACACCCTAAGGTTGACAACATTACTCACTTTGCTGATTTAACAACAAAAATCTGTTTCCAGTTTACTTATCTATTATTGAATAAGATGCTTCATGCAGAGCTCTGGAAATTCAGCTGCGACGAATTAAAGCTTGGAATCCCCTGATGCTGTCTGAGGGTCCTCTGCTTGGCCCACCAATGAGAATTTGGTTTCAGAGGCTGTTAGGTTCTTGTGATATAGTATCACACGCCCTGCAATCCCATTTTCACTACATCTGGTAGTTAAAATATCTGTAAGGCAGGTGTATGTTATGAGATTCTAGTTATTAAATTCCAGTTCATAATGAGGCAGTGAAAAGCACCTTGTGGAAGGAGCTGTGACATTGGGGATGTCACATAAGAAGATGGAAGATTTAAGTTTTAAGGTTGGTATATGACAGTAAAATATCATGAATCTGAGACCCATTGACTACAGTGGACTTTTTTTAATATTAAAGACTCCAGAAAGTAAGAATTTCATTATGCTAGCACAGAAAACTCCACCAAGGAGGTACCATTTGGAATGGCTTTCAGGAGAGGAGACTTGCATGCATTTGAAAAAGGCATTCCACTTTCTGGCTAATTGTGATTAAAATCACAAGAACAGTCTTGATGTATGAACCCCCATGTCCTTTGGTTCCTTTCTTTTCCAAACCAAGAGATGCAGGAGATGCAGATCACTGTTCTCTCTCTCTGGTAAACAGAGTACTTTGAAACCTTCCAGCAGCTACAAGTTGGTCTTGTTTGTAGATGGGAAGATCTCAAGATCAGTATCACCCACACAGAACTTAGACTCTGATAGGACAAGCCTGCCTGGAAGAAAAAGGACATGCTATCAACTTGGGGGAGCCTGGGAGGTTTAAAATGCTCCATCACAAGGCAAGGTGACAAGGCAAGGTGACAAGGCAAGGTGACAAGGCAGCTGGAAACCAGTGCCCTATAGCCACAGCTCCTCCATGCTCAGGTAAACAAGTGCTAGCTCAGAGAAAAGCTCCAATGAGAGCCTTAGGGGACTCTCCTGGTGGGTGGTACACCCAATATAAACGGAGTTAGAAAAAAACTTATTCCAGCTTTAATTATAATACAAGAAATCTCCATGGAAATTACATGTGTACCCAGTGAAACTACAGCATTAATATTCTACATAATACTACTTCAGATAAAATAATTTTCCATTGGATATTTGAAACTTTGTAATGTGTTTTAGGAAAGCTATAATTTTGCATGCATATTTTATGAAATGGGAAAAAGAGCAATTAAAAAAAAATTTATGAGTCCAAAGTTCTAACAATTTCCAGAGTCCTTTCACACCTAACATGTTTTCAGCCACCAACACCTATATCATAAATAATTAAATAGATACAAACAAACAAGCGAAATAAATAAGTAAGTAAATCATCCTCTAGAGACAGGAAGGACCACCAACAAGCTTCCCACCACAATCATTTTTTTTTTTACTCTTGAAAGTGTACAGTTGCCTATGTAACTTAGACAGTCAATCCACATTAGTTTTTCTAGCCACTCACATACAATTTCAAAGTCTATTTGGGAAACTTGACCTCAGACAGATCTGAGATTCAGCCTCAAATCTACTATTTAAGGGCCCCTTTGACTTTAAAGAGTCACTTAGTCCTTTAATCTTTAACTTCTGTGGGAACTCATAGGCTCACCAGAAATGTATTGCAATAATCAAATCATGAATGCATTTTGGAGAAAGTGATGAGGTAGAAGTCTCCCTCACCTCACCGTGTAAACTCCAGGCTACTTACTGGCAACTGTGAGTGTCCTAGTTTTCTTTCTGTCACTGTGATAAACCCCATGAACCAAAATCAACTTGGGGAAGAGAGTGTTTATTTCAAATGCAACTTATAGTTCATCATCAAGGGAAGCCAAGGTAGGGACTCTAGGCAAGAGCTTGAAGCAAAATTCAACGGAGGAATGCTGTCTCCTTGCTTTCTTCATCTGGTGTGGTCAGCTACTTTTCTTTTACATCATCCTATGATGGTACTGCTGACAGTGGGCTCAGCCATTTCTTTTTTTTTAAGATTTTTTTTTAATTTTATTTATTTCTGTATGTGTATGAACGTACTGTCTGCATGCAGGTCTGTGCACCCGTGTCGTGCAATGCCACGGAGGTCAGAAGAGGGTCTCGAATTCCCCTGGAACTGGAGTTCTCCTGGAATTGGAGTTTCAGACGGTTCTTGGCCGCCTTGTGGGTGCTGGGGATCGAACCCGCGTCCTCTGTAAGAGCGGTCAGCGATCTTAACCGCTAGGCCATCTCTCCAGCCCCAGGGCTCAGCCATTTCTACATCAACTGGCAATCAAGAACATATTCCCACAGAAATGTCCCCAGTCAATATAATAGAGGGAATCTTTGCTTGAGATTTTCTCTTCCCAGGTATATCTATGTTTGTATCAAGTTGTACAAAAATCAATCTGCCAATCTGTACAATGAGTCAAGGTTGAGGAAGAAAAAGACTCGTGTGTGTGTGTGTGTGTGTGTGTGTGTGTGTGTGTAACAGAGGAAAGGAGGAACTAATATAAAGAAGAAAAAAAGTTTAGCAATGAGCCATAAACATTTTTAAAAAGAATAAAATGAATGTAAGAAAGAGGAAGAGTCAAGAAGAAGGGATAAATAGAAGAGAGGAGAGAGAAAGAGGAGAGGAAAGCAGAGAAGGCAAATGTGGCCAAGGAGGGAGAGGGAGGCGTGAGGAGAACAGGCCTGGAGGGTAGAAGAGAACAAGAACCGTACAACGGAGAACGCAGGAAGGGCAGGGAAGTTGGAAACAGCTGAAAGGGGGATAGGACAAGAAAGAAAACCGAAAAAATCGATAGATCCCTATAACAATGGTCCCCAAATTCCCACAGGAGCTCAGATTCAGAAGTCATTAACTGGACACCAAACTCCAGTTGTGGACCTCTTTCTGAGAGCATTGGCTCCTCCATCTGCACCTTGACATGACTTCTCTTGAGGAGGTCCAACCAATGGGGATGCAGTCGGGGTCCCTAGGAAAACCTGGCACTGAACCAACCCCCCAAAACTCCTTCATCCTATGCTCCTCAATCTCTTATTTGTTCTAACAGCACACCCTTGTCTGAGGAGCACCTCTGTGTAGATGGCACCTGTGGGATGCCAGCAGAGTTTAATCTCTCTGATCTTACAGGGTGACAGTCAGTCTCTTACCATGATTCATACTCTAATAATGAGGTCTTCCTTCTAGAAGCTCAGCATTTTGGTGCTGGTACATTCTCACCCTGCTTCTTACCCTGTGAACATATTTCCCCTTTTCCACCAGACTAGACTAACTTTCCTTTGCGCTTCAACCACTATTCAGGGGCATGGGAAGAGGGAGTGTCCACAAAAACTTTTTTCTCCTAAAAAGTGTTCAACATCATTAGTAATTAGGGGAATCTGAATGAAAACCACTTTAAGATTCCATCTTCCGGGGTTGGAGAGATGGCCTCACGGTTAAGAGCGCCGACCACTCTTACAGAGGACCAGGGTTCGATCCCCAGCACCCCCACATGGCGGCCGAGAACCATCTGAAACTCCAATTCCAGGAGAACTCCAGTTCCAGGGGAATCCGACACCCTCTTCTGACCTCCGCGGCATTGCACGACACGGGTGCACAAACTTGCATGCAGACAGTACATTCATACACATACGGAAATTAAAAAAAAAATTAAAAAAAAAAAAGATTCCATCTTCCTCCAGGCAGACTTGCTAAAATCAAGAGAACAAATGATAGCAAATGTAGGCAAGGATCTGGGGAAAGGGAGAACTCATTCGCTGCCGGTGGGCATGCAAATTTATGCATCTGTTGTGGAAAGCAGTGTGGCTAACTCTTAAATAAACTAAAAATGAACTACCATATGATCCCATTATACCCCTGCTTGACATATACCCAAAGGACTCATCCTACTATAAAATACCTGTCCATCCATATTTGTTGCTACTCTCTTCAAAATAGCTAAGAAACAACCTAAGTGCCCCTCAACCAATGAATGGATAATGAAAACATGGTACATTTAACAATGGAGTTCTACTCAGCTGTAAAGAAAGACAAAATCATCAGATTTGCGGGTAAATGGATGGAGCTTGAAACTGTTACACTAAATGAAGTATCACAGGCTCAGAAGAACAAGTGACACATTTTCCTTGTCATTTGTTGATCTTAGCATCTACTATGGGAGTATATATCTTGATGCAACTTCAAGAATGAGACAAATGGAAATGAACTAGGCAGGAAAACAGGTGTTACCAAAGGGAAATGGGTTAAATGGAGGTATTTAATTGGGAAGGCAATAAGGAAGGTTGGACAAGAAACCATGGAGATAAAGGGAAAGGAGTTGCTCAAGAAAGGGCATAAGAGGAGGCCGATATTTCAAAGGAAAATGGAAAAAGAAGGGATACTTTAACTGGGGAGAGAGGATGGAGGGTTAGACAGGCAGAGAGACATTATAGATAAATAGTGCTTAGGTTGTGTGAAAAATGAAAGGGAAATTCAATAGTTCAAAAGCCCACTGGAAAATACACATACAGTTTCTGTATATAAGTGCATGTGCATAGCTGAAGGCTATATAACAAAAGCACAGGGAAAAATGGGGGAAACCTCCCTTTGAGTTGTTGGTCAGGGTAGGCTAACAGACTCCAAAAGTGACACAAGCTCTCACTACCAACTTTGATTGTCTCTGAGAACTTGAAGGTAAGACCCTACTTCTAAAGACAGGACATACTTCAGACACAGGACTTGGAGCACTGGAGTTGGAAATAACCTGGAAACCTCTTCCTGAAGACAAACTCTCATTGTTGTAAGGGGCTCTGTGCAAGATATAAAGGGAGAAAATCAATCAATAGTCGGACCTCAGCTTCAAAGCTTAAGAACCGCAACAATGACCAGCACAGAAATCTAGGGCTGGAGCGATGGCCTAGCGGTTAAGAGAGCCGACCACTCTTGCAGAGGACCCGGGTTCGATCCCCAGCACCCACATGGCGGCCGAGAGCCGTCTGAAACTCCAATTCCAGGAGAACTCCAGTTCCAGGGGAGTCCGACGCCCTCTTCTGACCTGCGCGGCATTGCACTTCACGGGTGCACAGACTTGCATGCAGACAATACACTCATACACATACGGAAATAAAAAAAATTAAAAAAAAAATATCATTCTAAAAAAAGAAATCTATACTGATACAGTATGGCACTTTTACCTAGGGTTAATGAACAGCTACCTAATTGTGTAACTGGACTTAAAAGCTACTCAGTGGGAGGGAACTCATGTGTGGCACTGTAAATGTAGCCAGATAAACATGGTTAGAAAGGACATAGATCTTTTTTTTTTAATTTTTTTTAAATTTTTTTTTATTTCCGTATGTGTATGAATGTACTTCTGCATGCAAGTTTGTGCACCTGTGTCATGCAATGCCGCGGAGGTCAGAAGAGGGTCTCGGATTCCCCTGGAACTGGAGTTCTCCTGGAATTGGAGTTTCAGATGGTTCTCGGCCGCCATGTGGGTGCTGGGGATCGAACCCGGGTCCTCTGTAAGAGCGGTCAGCGCTCTTAACTGCTAGGCCATCTCTCCAGCCCAGGACATAGATCTAAAGTGAACACTACAACTGCCATATCCCTAGACAAACATAATGTCTTGCTATATGCCAAATATGGATCCTTATACTTACAGATAAGTATACTAATGACCGCTCATCAAAGAAGCTTCTTTACAACAGATGGAGTCTAGTACAAAGTTTCACATCCGGTCACACACAGAGAATAAGTGTCTGTGAGATGCCCAACCCTAAGTGACACATCAGCAATGGTTCCACAAACCTAAGGCTCATGGAACATAGTGGAACAAATGCTACAGAGAATACTAGTGTATCTCTCGCCTCTTTTCAGTGATGTTTTATCATGCAGCACAGGGTGACAAAGGCCACAGCTGAACAGAGTGTGACTACAGAGTGTGTGTCTCTAGATTGGACTCTTATATTAAACCTCACCCACCCAGAGCTCAGCAACCATTGCAGAAAAGAAGATGAGAAATACAGTAAATACCATGGGTAGTGCATGATTATAAGGAAACAGAGTCTTACAAGCAAGTTCCTGGGAACTTGCTCATATGAATTTACAACAATGCAAATGGTGTATACAAGGCTCATGCAAACCAAATCAGATAAGCCCAGCAAATGGGCAGGAAGCTCTAACCAATCCAAGGAAATACTGGCAGCTGTTCATTGCTGGATATCAGAGAGTTGATCTTTGTAAGAGATGATGCAAAACAGGCTGAAGTAGATGAAATCACACGGAGAGACTGCTGTGTACACAAACTTGGCACCATAGGCTTTAACCTATAAGACTGCATGAAATCCTCTTGGTGGGCTATGGGGGGGTTGCAGATGGGGGAGGTCCAAAGAGTATTAAAATATATCATACGAAATGCACAAAAATTCAATATAAGATACATTCTATGTCACAAAAATCCTAAGCCTTCCTATCTCCTCCAGAGCTTCTTGCCTAGAACAAGTCCAGAAAGAAGCTATGAGTAAAGAGATGTTATGATGGAAATGAGGGTTATTTTCTGGGGAGATAGGTAGGAAATCTCCTACCTGCTAACATACGTAGACTTGAACAGCATACTGATATTCTTCCATCCTTTTTAATGGGATCTAGAATCTCAGATAGGAAAGAGTATCTAGGGACAAATCTTAGTGCATATGGAGAAGTGAGGTCCCAAGAGTGAAAGTAATTTAATATCACAAGTCCTTCTATTAGTAATAATTAGATTTTGAGCTTGTACCTTCAAACACCTCTTTCTCCTCTGTCTTGTTAATCTATTCATTCATTTTTTTTTCTATTCAAGCAAATACTTGGACTAGATTATAAGTATGTTCTGCTCTGAAGTCTTCCAAGATATCCAACAGTCAACCTCCATCCCCATGTGGCACTGAACATATACAACATGCTAAACTTGTGCCCCATTTGCTCCCAAATGTGCCATGGAAAAAAAATCTCCTAATCTGGATTCACCACACTAGAGACAAGGTCATATTAACTTATGTAGTCCTCTCATAGTAAAAGTAGCTGCTGGTGAAGGAAGGAATCGACTGAACAGTTTCAGTGTTCTGACCTCTCACCATGTGTCAAGCAGTGCTGTGTATTTCACAACACTAAACTCCTCCCCAGTCTCTTTTTAAAACATGATCCAGAAATTTGGTGGATGACCCTACCTCCTGTCCTTCAGAATGATTGACTTCTCCAACTCCCTAGGGTGCAGGTGTCAACTGCCTCTCAAGAGATTCCTGAGTACTCACTGAGAAGCTTATGGATAATTATTTAAACAAGAAGGTTTAAGAGCAAGCCTTGGTCTTTGGGCACTAGCATGACTGTATCAGAGTTCAGTTTCCTTGGTCCATTTCAGTGGCCAGGAAGGACTTTCTAAGCAAATTGATCCAAATACAACTTCCAGAAGAAACACTGGGTCATTAAATTCCAGTACAAAGAAAGGAAGAAAATGCCCCCAAAGCATGCTGGCCCTACTTGCCAGCCTGACCTGGATGCTCCCAGATGCCTCTGAATTCCAAGGAAGGGGTAGGCACTAGTGGGATCTCAGGTAAGAGATCACATTCCTAGACAAAGACAGGCTACAAAATGGGCAAGCTACAAACAGGAAGCCATTTTCACCAGGTAGGCTATAAATCCAACCTTTATTACCTTTTATTATGTTGTTTCAACAGACTCTTAAAGACAGCACAACGGTCTGCTGATAGCAGCACTAAATCTCTTTCATTTTCTTCCCATATTATTTTTGCCTCCCGGATTTTCTTTTCCCCTCTCTCTCTCTTCGTGAGTCAAATTTTATTGGTCTTCTCTGGAGGAATGTCGTAGAATTGGAAACATTATTTATGAGACAGAAACAGAACCAAACAACCCCCAAACCCCAGATGTAGCTATCACGAATGTAGCCATGACCTATGTATGCATAAATTTTATGTGTGTGTGCAACATACACAAGCACACAAATGCACATACATGCACACCTATGTCAGAATACAGAGAAAAAGCATAAATGTAATTATGGCAAAAATGGGGACTGGGAATGTGGGTAGCAGAAAGGAACATAACAACAGTTTACTGCCAGAATGTCAAATGCTGGAAGGGAATTAAAGTAAACTAAGGATCACAATTTTTTTAAAGTCTACTTACAGAGCAGGATTCTGTTAAGAGCTGAAAAGCAATCCTAAGAATACTATGAGTTTTTCTCGTGAAGGAGAGAAGCAAAGTGAAACGGAAGGGAAAGAATAAAGTTGGTGTGGGGAATGAGGGGCAAAGGAGAAAGTCAGGCAGCGATTCATTATAAACCTGGAGCCTCGAGGCAGACTCAGTATGCATTCATGTGTATTACTATGAGTTTGAGAAAACAACTTTTCCTCTCTTTGGTCTGTTTCCTCATTTGTTAAAGGATGCTATATTGAGACCTTGGACCTTAAACGAATTAATTCACGGAAGACTGACACACGGGGAAGTTTGAGGACAATTTAGGAGTTATTACTGTGATTTAAGAGAGATGAGACATGAGGGGTGGGGCACCAGGGAGAAGCTACTGAGTCCCATCAAGGAAGCAGAGCCCTTCCACTCCTGTGAATAGAGTCCATCAACCCAAATAGTGCATTTTAGGGAAATGGAATTTTTATCTCCTATAGTCAAGGTACATGTTTGATTCCATCATTACCAAGTATTTGTTTTTCATTTGTATTCCTTGTACTTCAATATTTTGTTCAGGTAGAACAGCCCCATCAAATTGGTGCCCAGAACTTGTAAATGCACCAGATAGGAAGCTTTCCTTGTTTTTAATGAGGAAACCAATTCTTCAAGCCTTGTTAGAATTGCCAAACAGGGTTTCCTGCTGGGCAGCTTCATTTACTTGTCATCTCCTACTGAGAGACACCAGCACCATTCATAGAACAGTGAGCCAAGAAGACAGACAGTTGAATGAAAAATACCAAGTTGAAATCTGAAATTTGTCATCACATTCAAGGAAATAGGAAACTGTTGTTGGTGGTGAGGGGGGAAAAGCTTCTTCCAAATTTGTTTTAAAGGATGGGCAAATTCACTTCGTTTACAAGAAAAATGTGTAAAACAGTGAGATTTAAGAGATCTTTCAGTGAGCAACAAAGCTCAAATTTATTGACACAACTGCTGGGAGCAGTAAGAAGGATTTTCAGCCTGCTTCCTATCTCAGTGGGGAAATTCTGCAATCCATTAGTAACGTCTGTAGTGGACAGGGACATAGGTAATGCTGAATCAACTTGGCATGTTCTTTACTTTCCTGATCTAGTCCAATTTCCTAATGTGATAGATATTTTTAAATTCTTTGCTTTAGAAAACAAGGGATTTAGACTATGTTCATTTTGTGTGTGTGTGTGTGTGTGTGTGTGTGTTCTGAGAGAAAGTCTTTATTCTCACAGCCCTGAGATCGTGATTTCTTTTTTTAATGATTTTTTATATTTTAAATTTATTTTTTTATTATTTGTTTATTTTTAAGAGATTCTACAATATAATAACACAGTTGTTTTCAGATAAAATTGATGTTGCTCCGTTTGCCGTACAATTAGGTAATTGGTGCATTTTGCAAGTATCTATGTCCAAATTTTGAACAACCCAAGGTTTCCATAGTCCAGTTGGAGAAGCTTGTATGCACAGGCATGTTGATCAATTAGGAGTCCAGACTATATTGCTGTAGTCTCATGATTCACCCCATCTCTCTGCAGCCCTTACATTCTACCATGCCTCCTCTTCTGCAATTTGTTCACTGGGCTTTGGGAAAGGGGCACAAGTGGGTGAGAAGAAAACAGTCTACTTTCTTTGGAGTTGTCGTTTTGGACTCTAGTCTGTTCAGGTTGTTTTCCTTCATGGGTTGACAGCTTTTCCAGTGATACCTTTTTAGTCATACTAACAAAGCACAAGCAATTGGATGTACAGGCTTTTAAGCAGTACTAATTATTATGTCAAGCTAAGCTGTGAGCATAGACACAGATGCTTGGATGGTATGCTAATCCACAAACTGTGGTTTCTCTATAAAGGGTGACAAGTTCTTATTGTGGCTTATAACATCTCCTAACCACTAGAGGACATAAGCTTGTGGCATCCACTGTGAGTTATTCCTCCAAGGAGAGAGCTAATAGCCAA
>VZQC01012836.1:1270596-1375596 GCA_009823505.1 Rhizomys pruinosus
ATATATATATATATATATATATATATACTTGTACAAGATTATGTTACGTATCGAATATAGACATGTGTCCCTCTCCCAACCCCCCCACCCCACCAGATTCACCCTTTCAGTTAGTTCTTTGATGCAGTCTTTTCTGTTGTTGGTGGTGGTGTTGTTCTTTCCAATATGCATCACTCCGAATAAGAAATATTTACAACTGGGTTATTGGCATTAGCAACCACAGATGAGAGATACCATTTGACATTTGTTTTTCTGGGACTGTGCTACTTCACTTAACATAATATCTTCTAGTTCCATCCATTTACCTGCAAAATTCATGATGTTGTCTATTTTTACTGTTGCATGGAACTCCATTGTGTAGATGTACCACATTTTCTCTGTCCACTCGTCAGTTGAGGGGCATTTGGGTTGGTTCCAGCTTTTTGCTACTGAACAGAGCTGAAATAAATATAGCTGTGCATGTATCTCTGTGGTTAGATGAGTCTTGTGGGTATTTAACCAGGAGTGGTATGACTGGATCAGGTGGTAAGCTCATTTTGAGTCTTCCAAGTGTTCTCCATATTTTAAATTTAAATTTATTTTTTAATACTTTTATTGATGTTTTGTGTATTTCATACATTATCTGTCATTCCAATTTAGACACACTCCCCTCTCCCTGCCCCCCCACCCCATCCCAGTTCATACCTTCTGCCATACATGTCTTGTAATTTTCTCTCAGTCTTTTCAAAGTTTTTCACTGCAGAGGCTTGTTATTTTGGGCTGAATTTAACTGTATCAGTCAGTACTTTGACCCAGTCTTTATGTTGTTGTTGTTCCCTCCCCTTTGTATTGCTTCAACATATGCCTAGATAACTATCATATATTTATCAAAATCATGACCTCTGAGAATAAAACTATATGTTAATTCCAGAATATGTTTAAGCTTTCACATTTTTCCCCTTTAATTTTATATTACTCTAAGATATGAATACATATCTTCCACACATATACAGTAATTACAATGTGTTTATATACAGATTTTTTTCTTTTACCTGAAAGCAACTGTACCATTATAATGTAAATACCTTAGTGGGATCTAGAATTAACCTACCACTTATTTTCAGACTTTATAATTGTGGTATATGGGGGGAGAGTATATATATGTACTTTAGAGTAACATAAAATTAAAGGGGAAAATGTGAATTCCAAAAATGTTTTCCCTCATTTGTGGATGCTAATGCCAAATCCCCAGTTGAAAGGCAAGCTGAACAACATTATTGTTATATTTCTTTTTATCTGAAAGTAACTGTGCATTTCTTAATGGGCTCTAAAATTGACCTACCACTTATTTTCAGACTATGTTCATTTTTAAATTCTGTCTTAGTATATGCAGATTTATTGAAATATAAAGAGCTGAGCATAAATGAGAATGATTTGTGTATTCTTTGCAAGCAATTAAATATGGCTAAACAGATTTTATGAACTCTTGAATAATGTTATTTTTTTTTGAATAGTTTAAACTGTCTTTTTCCTATCCCCTCTGGTAACTTAACTTTTAATCTTTGCTGCCTAGAAAACCTATTAAAAATAGCTGACACTTATTAAAATCTTTACTGATTCTAAAACATTAAACTGTACAAGCAAATTGGAATTTACCAAGGATTCAGAAATAAACAAGACCAGAAAGTCATATGTAATCAATGGGGTCAGTTTACTAAGAGTTTTAACTTAAAAGACAGTTTTTCCCTGTTTGTTTTGTAGTTTTCAGGGAGTTTGCTGGGTTCATGGATTTTAGTTATTGTTTTGTTCCTCTCCTAAGAGTAATATTAATATCAATAATTATCTATCCATGCTTCAAAGCTTAGTATTTTTCAAACATACCCTTTCATTGCATATATATATACTAGACTTCACTGTAATTGTATATTATACTGTATTATTTTATATTAATTATATTATGAAGTAGTATACTGTTGCCAGAAAGGAGGGGGAGTGTAAAGAAGTAAAGTCATTTAAATATAAAAATCTCTCTCTCTCTCTCTCTCTCTCTCTCTCTCTCTCTCTCTCTCTCATCCTGAGAAGCAAATCAGGGTTTGAACTACTATTAATGATTAATCTAGAATCTCAGTATATTACAAGTCTCCCATCAATCCAGTCAATCCTTGACAACCCTGGACAATCAACAGGTATAAATGGAGCTGCAGACTCTTGAATGCTATCTAAAAGCACAGGATTCCAAACTAAGTCAAGAAAGTTCCTTTGAGAGATGAAATTAGAGAAGATTCATATGAGTTGAGGAAACAGTGAAAAAGCCTCTCAAAGAAGTGTCATAAAAGTAGCATAAAATCCTGGGGCTGGAGAGATGGCCTAGTGGTTGAGGGTGCCGACTGCTCTTGAAGAGGACCTGGGTTCGATCCTCAGCACCCACATGGTGGCTAAGAACCATCTGTAACTCCAATTCCAGGAGAACTCCAGTTCCAGGGGAATCCGAGACCTTCTTCTGACCTCCTCGGCATTGCATGACACGGGTGCGCCAACCTACATGCAGACAGTACATTCATACACATACAAAAATAAATAAAATTAAAAATACTTTAAAAAATGTTTTAAAAAAGTAGCATAAAATCCTCGTCTTGAAATGTATTAAAGAACAAGATATTACACAGTTCCTTAGAGTTAAGCAAACACACATAATTGAAAGCTTTCTGACTTCTTAAGTTTTCTGGTTTGTAATTTCCCATTCAGTCACTGCAAGTGGTTCTATGGTGGGTTCTAACCTCATTCAAACTACCATAAGGTTGTAAGTGACAGGCTCAGGGCAGAATCCACTCTCTGGCATTTTCTAGGCATGGAAATTCAAGCATGAACCTCTTTCACATATTTTCTATTCATTTCTGCTTTTAATTTTCCCTTACTGAAAAAAAAAATTAATGAACTCCTATGTCCAGAGTTGGTATAGGACCATCATACCATGTAAGGAGGACCTGGCATGCCCTGTGCTCTGGGTCTAGTCCTTATTTCTGTATGTCAGAAGTGTCTATACACATCAAGAATAAAGAATACATTGGATCTTCCTTAAGATGAACGCAATCTGCCACTGCTGAAATTGAACTTTGTGTATATGTGTGACACTGGGTAGAATGTTTTATCAGTTGTTAACAGGGTTCAGCTAGAGATTTAGGGTAGATCTTTAAGAAAGCATGGGAACAGTTCTAAATTAAATCAAACTGGTAAATTGCTCAGGGCCCAAGAAGCCTTAACAAGAAAAAAAAAAAAAAGCACTTCAAGTTCCCAGTAGTTTTCAGCTTGATTTCTCAGAAGTCATTCCTTTGAAATTTTACTAAAAGCTTATTTAATGAGAGTGAAGCATATGCCAACATCTAATAATCATATATATATATATATATATATATATGTATATATATATATATATGTACATTTATATGTATTAAAACAGATAATGCTTATTACAAGAGATCTGGTTTTGTAGAATACAACTTAATTCATATAGACATAATGCAATATTTGGTATATTTGCCTGTTTACCTAGATTTTTACATTTGACTGGAAATATGTGTGTATGTGTGCAGATGTAAGTGCATATATGTGTCTGTGAATGCATTACTTTTTCCTCATGTAAGTAAGAAATCTGTATTTCAAAATGCTTTCTAAACAATGATCTGTGCAAATTAGATGTAATGATAGTCAAAGTTCTCTAGAAGAACAGAACCGACAACATGACTATGCGTGAGGAAAGGAGATTGTGAAGACAGGCTTTCGTGATACAGGCTAGAGAGTCCAACAACAGCTGTCTTCACACTTGAGAAACTAATAACCTAGTAACCTCTCAATCTACATCACATGGCAGAACAAGGGGGCTTAACCTTCCAGGCCAGGCATAACCTTCAAGGCCATGCTCTTAGTGACCAACTTCCTCCAAATAAGCCCTGCATTCTAATGTTTCCAGAACCTTTGTGGATAGTGCTATTTTCTGAGGAACAAGTGTTCAACACGTGAACATTTGGGACACTTCACATGCAAACCACAACACTAGAGAAATTCAAGCCTTTGGTCAGATTGGATGTTTTCAATGCTCATTCCCTACAAAAGAGAAGTTTATGTTGGTTAGGTAAAACAGACAATGGGGACAGGTTTCTTTCCATTATTTGACAGTTTTGGGGTGTATATTTTATCTCAACATGTGGAATTTGTATGGACAAAACAAATATAGAAAGCAGAGTACTTCTAGAGTTAAGTCTAATACAAACCATTTAACTGTGTGGTTGTTAAGCCCAAAACACCAGTCTCACTTAAAAGCTTTCAAGATACGTTAATTCTCTTGAGGGTGTTTGGGTGGGGTGTGCGGGGGGGGGGGGGGGGGAGGCCTACTCCTTGCTCCCAAGGAGCCATGAGTTGCAGCAAAAAGCAGCCTGCAGAGCCAGTGGCTGGCAGCATTGAGAGAATTGGCTGGTTACCATAATAACCTTATTACAAGCGCATTCAGAAGTACCGAATGCCTTTTTAAGTAAGTTTCTTTATTCTTTTTTTTTTTTTTTTACATTTAAAGTTAATTCTTTTTTTTTTAATTTTATTTATTTCTTTTTTTTAATTTTTAATTTTTTTTATTTTTAAGGGATTCTACAATATAATGACACAGTTGTTTGCAGATAACAATGATGTTACTCAGTATGTCATACAATTAAGTAATTGGTGCATTTTGCAAGTATCTATGTCCAAATTTTGAACAACCCAAGGTTCCCATAGTCCAGTTGGAGAAGCTTGTATGCACAGGCATGTTGATCAGTTAGGAGTCCAGAATATATTCCTGTATTCTCACGATGCACCCCTATCTCTCTGCAGCCCTTACAATCTACCATGCCTCCTCTTCCGCAGTTTGTTCCCTGGGCTTTGGGAAAGGGGCACAAGTGGGTGAGAAGAAAACAGTCTAATTTCTTTGGAGTTGTCATTTTGGACTCCAGTCTGTTCAGGTTGTTTCCCTTCATGGGTTGACAGCTTTTCCAGTGATACCCTTTTCAGTCATACTAACAAAGCTCAAGCTATTGGATGTACAGGCATTTAAGCAGTACCAATTATTATGTCAAGCTAAGCTGTGAGCATAGACACAGATGCTTGGATGGTATGCTAATCCGCAAACTGTGGTTTCTCTATAAAGGGTGACAAGTTCTTATTGTGGCTTATAACATCTCCTAACCACTAGAGGACATAAGCTTGTGGCATCCGCTGTGAGTTATTCCTCCAAGGAGAGAGCTAATAGCCAAATAGATTTGGGATATATATAGACACTTGGCTGCCACTGTTGCACAGTATCTCCAGGCTGTTGAGGTGTAGCTGATATTGACGGAGGAGTCTTGCTTGTCTCAGGGAGACCAATATTTTGCTGTATTGCTTTAGTGGCCTTTGGTAACGCTCTCTAGCATTTCAGAGGCCAGTTGTACGCTAGCAAGTGACGTCTCATAACATTTTTCATGCTCACACCAGGTCTTCGACAACAGGGACTTACTGCCTTTCTCCTTGCATATATCCCACTTATAGGCAAAAGGCCTTTATAATTTGGGGGGGCGGGTTTGAATCCCCTAGCCAACATCTCCTAGGCAGAATAATTCATTGCTGATGTCAGAGCTTTCCTGTAGTAATATATTTTGCTTAATTACACAACTTATAAACACTTTACTATTGAATTTGGCTCTAGATAGAGAAATATCCTTTCACAGTTCCTATGCCTATCAATCAGTTAATACGTTGTGCCTGTTTTATAGGAAATTACCACCGTAACAATTGGCTCTAGTTTACAGTTTGGGAGTGGTTTCATTGCCATCCTGTTTTTCTTTTTTTCAAAAAGAAAAAGAAAAAAAAAGGGGGGGGGAGAGTTAGGAAGGTTTCTCAGCATTAGGGTCCATTATTAACAGTCAATCCCAAAATTATTCAGAGAGGTGCTCAGTGACCGTGTCTCAGGCAGTCTGATGTTCCTTATTCCTTAGTGTTCAGATGGGTCAACCTCTCTGCTGACATTCCCCAGTTCATCCTGCACAGCCATAAGTTGTATGTTTTCAGGCATTTAGATTGGTGACTTTTACCTGTGGGAACATAAAATTCTCCTCCCATTGTTATTTTCAGGATCAGAAAAATTGAAAATTTATCAATAGGATTGAAACACAGAGTTTTCCATTTGTATCCAGAAAGTAAGTTTCTTTATTCTAAGGGAAAATCTTATACAGCAAAATTCTTCTAAGGCAAAAATCTCTCTTAAGCAAAACTCATGCAGGTTCTTATGGCACAATATCTACTTTAAGAAAAGTTTCTACTTATAGCAAGATCTCTACAGGTTCTCATGGCTACAGTTTCTCCTGGCAGAATCTCTGCTTATGGCAAAAGTCTCTTCTGTGGCAAAAGGACTGTCTCTAGCTGCATAAGGCAAATGCTCTCTTTCCCTGACAAAAGGATTCTCTAGCAAAAGTTTTTTCTAGTAAAAAGTCTTTTCCTTTCTTTGTTCAAGAATTTTTATACAGCAAGAGCAAAAAAGCCTGCGCAAAGGCTAGGAATGTGCTTCACACAAAGGAGAGAGAGAGAGAGCTCCAAGAGAGAAGCCTTGAGCGAACTAATAACCTTGGGAAGTGGTGGGCGCTTAGCCACTAAGAACACACATAAATCCTGGTAAAAGCAAAGAAGACAGTCTAGTAATGACGTACTCAAGTTCTAATCCTAAAGCATGCACTAACTAGGAGAAGAAGTAGATATTAAATCAAAGGGAGACTGTCTCAGGATGGCTTTTCTGCAGAGCAAAGGAATTTGAGGCCTAGCAGTGGCCCCTAATTCTGGTGTTCCAGAGACAGGGCTGTAGAAGGAGATCTGGTTTTAGATCCCACCCTGTCATGGCTGCACCGCCAGCTCAAAAATTCCTGAATTCCATGATGAATCTAAAATTAACCCATTCTGGGCTGCAACAGGTGGAGAGGGGTGGAGTTGGGGGTGGAGTATATGCATGTGGACAGCTGTGTGTGCACCTGCGGTTGCCCCTGTGTGCTCATGTGGAGACCAGGGTAGAGGCTGGGTTTTCCTTTATGAATCTCCTCCTTACTTTTTGATAAGTGGTGTCTCATTGAACCTAGATATCTTTTTATGTAACTGCTTCTCTTACTCTATCACCAGGGTAACAGGCAGGTGACTGTTATGGGTGCTGGGGACCCTAATTCAAGTTCTCATATTTGTAGTACAAGCACTTTACCTGCTGAGACATCTCTGCAATTGCCATCCCCTACCCCATGCAGATGCTTAAATTCTCAAACCCCACTGTGAACTTACTAAATTAGAAGCACTGGAGGAGGGGGTTTCAGTAATCTGTATTTCAGCAAGCTTTTCAGAAGATGAGGAGAACCACTGATCTAATGCCAAAATTCTGTAACTTCAGTTTCACATAGGTATATGGAACTGAATGTATGAATGGAAAGCAGAACTTAAAATGGCTGGAAAGTTGTTGGTAAGTTGGATTTTTTTTTCCTCTTTCATTTTGCATATGACAGTACTTTTTGGAAGTCTGGAAGTCTGGTATATCAAGTCCCCATCTTTTTTTTCTTTTTTTTTTTTCTAATCAGCGAAGTGATTCTAATTATTCATTTACAGAATCATGTAACCATCTCTTCATTCATTTGACAAATATATGTGGAAACTTCATATTAGGCTCTTTTGAAGCCTGAATACAATGGTTAAAACAAACTAAAGCATCCTAGTAACATGTAGCCAGAATGAGAGGTGAAAAGATTACCATTACAAAGCAATGTTGTAGAAGATAGCAATGTGTATGTGTTAAGGAGTTGCAATTAAATAAAGGTCAGGAGCTATCTCTTTGTAGAAATATTTAGACTAAGCTGAAGTATGAACCCAGGATGAGGGAGTTTCTTTGCTCAAGAAACTTTTTTTAAAAAAGGTAAGATCAGAGTGAAAAAATAAACAAAAGAAACATCATCTGGTTGGATGGTGCAACCCTATGGCTGAACACACGGAACACTTGGTTGTAGAACATAGGTAAATCAAACTGACACTGAGTACGAAGATTCCTCCCTATAGGCCTGCCATCACAGTACCAGAAAGTGTGAAGCAGATTGGGAGGAGGGGAGCGTCATTGACAGTACATCCAGCTGTGCATCCTGTGAACTACTAGAACAACCTAACAACCTATCTGGCAAGATGCGCCCTCTAGTGCAGTAGAAGCCTAATTGTTGTGGTTGTGGTTTACCATTGGATCCCTGTATATAGGAGACCAAAGCATGAAGTTGGAGAGATCATGGTGAGGAGTGGGAAATTTCAGTTAAAAGTGATCCCAGCAGGCATAATGGTGAGCAGAGCAAAGGGGGTGGAAGTGGGAAGAGCCCTTAGAAGAACTGCCTGACAGAACCCAAGCAACCCTTCAAGTAGCAGAGTGTGGCACAGTGGGGTTGCTAGGCATGGCCCGTTAGGACTGGCTTTAACAGTAAACACCCCTATACAGATGAAGACATTACTTCCAGGAATTACTTTCAACCTTCGAGTTGCTAGACTTAGCCAACTGGATATTAAAGATGTATTGAACTCAGTGGTACTCTTCAGTGACCTTATAGAGCCCCTGATAAGAAATGGCTCCTCCTGTATCACCAAGGCACCCTTACTTCTAACATCTCCCCAAGTGCTGCCCTCCTACTACTCTTTTAAACTACAAATCTCCTGAGAAATTAAAGCTCTGAATTTTCTCTGAGAATGCTGCGTAGATTAGTTCTTTCCTGACAGAGGCAGGTAACAAGGTTCCTTGGTTACAAGGCTAAACTAACACTGCTGCGACCCTGGTTCCCCTCTAACCCAGGTCAGGACAGAAATGTGATGTGACTGACACTTCTTACCCCACACATGGCCTCTGGTGACTGGAGGTTGACACCTTCATCAGCTCTCCTCCCAGGGTGTCCCATCATCTCTCCAGAGGAGCTGACAGCACTTTGGCATTACTGACAAATGACTCATTTCCAGCCCCATAAAATGGTTTCAATCCTCTCTTTTTGAAGTCACACAGATTACCTCCTACATCCCCTGCTTTTCTGACAGCTTCACTCTAGCAGTGCTTTATGTTAAAAAAAGAAAAGAGTTAGAATGCCAAAGAGTGTTTAGCACAATTAGAGTTCAGTTTCCATCACAGACAATGATATGCCGGCAGTGACCTGCTTGACTCTGTGTTCCCATCTGACACTTTCTGTGACAGGACCGATTGCTTTCCAACTCCATGAGACCCATTTTCCTCCCCTACAGAATCTGTCCTCCACATGGGACTCACTGTCCTCCATGTGGGACTCACTGTTCTCTCTCTTCCCAAGAGGAGGGAAATATTTTCTGCCTTCTCCTAATTCTAGATATACCAATATGACCTGTTATTTAAGTCAGAAACCAAAGTACAAATTAATAGTCCTTCCACTTTTATTCTCCTTTGCCAGTCTGTCACCAAACTTCCTTCTTTCTTTCATTTGACATCTCTCCAATCCTCAGGTCTGTATCATCTGACCATTGCTGTATTCTAGAAAAATGAGAAATCTTCTATCCACCTGCCTTATTTTCTGACTTTTCCAGAAGATTCCCCAAGTAATTGCTTTAAAACACAGAGCACCCGCAATGACTGATTTTATTTCTTTAGTATCAACCCAATGATCTTGGGATGAAGGCTTCAACTTGTTTTCAATGTCAATGCTGCTTGTATCTCTTGACTCTAGACAACCTTCACCAGTGTCCTTGACTCTACTCTACCCTACTCCTGGTATCCACACCTCTTTAGTCATTCTAACCTAATATGTCCCTCTTTTCTTTCCTTACTAATACCCCCTTGTTCTTTAGGGCCCCTTTCATGTCCATGACATTTTTTGATGGCTTGTCATTCTCACAACAATTAAAGGGGCCATTCTGAGTCTCAAAGATTCTGTACTCCCATTTCTTTGCCTGGAGCCTCATTAACATCTTGGCTGTTCCCTCCTCTTCTGTCCTACAGAGCTATGAATTAGTGTCTTAGGTATCAATTCTCCCAGGGACACAGTCAGTGCAATGCACTGAACAATGGAATCCATCTTTAGTCCTGTACCTCAGCTGTGATCCTGGCCACCACACACTATGAATCATGAACCTCCATAAGTGATGACTTTTAGGATTGGTCAGCTTTGGGATCTTTGAAGTCCACCACTAAGAGAGTCATTTTAATTAATTTTACAGAGAAGAAATCTTATCTTCAGGGAGGCTTAGCAACCTGCTTATTTTTATGTAACTGTAGAAGGGAAGATCTTTCCTTCTGGGTGATTTGTACATGCATTCAGGCTGAAATGGTTACAGTTGTAGGTCTAGGCCATGAAGTATCAGAAACAAAACTGGGGTGATTAGGGAAGTTGTTCCAAGCAAAACTGAGCATGTTCCCAAACATCAACAGGCAGAGAGCATTGGAGAAAGGAAATGGGTAAGAAATAGTCACATTCGCAAGGTATGTCTGTCAGTTACTAGCTGTGTGATGCCAGACCCTGACCTGACTCAATTTCTTCCTGTTTGCAATAACAGAACCAAGGCCCGCAGGCTTATGTGGATGTATGAAATCTGTGGAGATATAGATAAATATAGATATGTAGCTATAGATATAAAGAAACAGTCTCAGGAACATACTCTGACAAATACTTTTGTATCAACATATGGTAGACAGTTCTTGCACAGCTTTTCTAATTGCCTGATGATGCAAAAGAAACTCTCCAGAATTTAGAATAGTCAAGCAAACATTTTATTTCAATTATCAGAAAATATAATCAGGGGTGTGTTTCTGACTCATGAGGCATTACCAAACACATCCACTTCTGAGATGACCTCTTTACTCCCTCATCTCATCGTTGGACTTGGGTGTCACTTGTGCCAGGAAAAGGTGTACCTTGTCAGTCATGCACCTAGTTCCAGAAGCTGAGCACCCACATGGGGTACTCTCTTCCATAGTAACAACTTGTTTTCCAGGGAAGAAAAAGCCCAGTGTATAAGGTGCAGGCTTCTTATGGCAGAGCCTCAAAAATTGCACAGAGTGTCTTCTGAAGCTATCTGAACATCATCTTCCTCAAATAAATAACAATGTTTAGCACAAACTCAAAAGGAGGTAATTAGACCCAGTCTTCCAATGGAAAGGTACTAAAAATACTGCATCTGTCTTCAGAAGATATTTATAGAGGTTGTATATGTACCGTCATGATACCTGGAAGTCACAGTTGTTTATACTGCACTGAAATATTCATTGAGAGGGGACAGTAAAAGATAACTGAGGGCTACGCTGTCGAGAAACAAGCACTGATGTGTGACATGGGATTACCATGTTCCCATCTCCTTATTGTACTCTGAAAAGTCTGCACGACTAAGGAGCTGGCTATACAACCCTAGGGGGTATGGTGTAAGCCAGGACATCAGGAGCTACACTTTGAAAGGATACTGTGAAAGCTAGGACAACCCCTTGGACTTCTGTACTGACTCATCTGAAATGAAGCTCTAACTTCTCTCTGTCTTTTTCTGTCTCTTACTTATCCCATGGAGGTCACACTGAGCCATTTTTCTCAACTGTGTAGGTAAGAAGATGAAAGGTCTCAGCTACTTTGGCCATCACAAGCCAGAGTTACTGATGGGGAGCATGGAAGGACCCCTAAAGGGGACATAGAAAAGCAGGTGCTATACATGAAAGACAGTTGGCAGCACAATGCCGTTCACATTGTTCTCCTTACTGGCTGCTCTTTTTCCCCGTGTGAGGTTTTGTCACAAGATGTGTATGGCCTTTTTTTTCCCTCTCTCTCTCAGTTCACTGATCTGGTAAAAGAAAAAAAAATAACCCATTGCTTTGTAGCTGACCTCTTCATACTTGCTAATTCCATTAATGTTCTCGTTAAAATACTACAATCTCAGAAAAGGGCTAAATATTTAATAGCTTTTCTTGTATTTTAGGGCATTTTAGGAATTTTAACACCAACAACATATACACAATTAAAAATACATAAAATTTGAGGAAGGAAAGATGGCCTAGCAGTTAAGAGCACCAACTGCTCTTGCAGAGGACCCGGGTTTGATCCCCAGCACCCACATGGTGGCTGAGAACCATCTTTAACTCCAGTTCCAGGGGAAACCAACACCCTCTTCTGACCTCCATGGCATTGCACAACATGGGTGCACAGACCTAAATGCAGACAGTACATTCATAAACATACAAAAATAAATTTTAAAAAAATATAAGAAAAAATTTTTTTAAAAATTCATAGAATTCATTCATGCACACATTTTCACTCACAAACATCTCATTATTAATCATGTCCCATCTGGATAAACGTTATATGATTCTCATAATTTTCAAATATGCACATACTCTGCAACCATGCCATCCATAGCCATGCACAAGTATACAGGCAAACATAATCCCTCCTCTCTAAAAATAAACTCAAATTTCTTCAACCAATCTGCAAACCACATATACTTCCCAGAACCCTGAAATACACTCAGTTTGTAAATGGTTTTCAAATACTTGTCTAAATCATCATTCTAGGCTGGCAATACAAACCCATTCATACACAGAACACTCTCAGACCCTCAAATATATAACACAAAAATGTAGAAAAATTATGCACAAATTAAATAAAAAGGAATGGAATAGGCAAGAGCATTTACTCTAAGAACATGTGGACTGGACCTGAGCTGAAATCTTCAGCATTCATGTAAAGGCTATGCCTGCCCTGGCATTAGGGAATGGAGAGAGGGGAGCCCTGAGAACTTTCTGGTCAGTCAGAATAGCCAAAAATGTCAACTTCTGGTTCAGTGAGAGACCCTCTCTTCAGACAAGCAAACTGCCAATGATAGAGGAAGACACACTATATCCTTATCTGGCCTCTACAGGCACATGTAAACACACACACACACATGCACACACACGCATAGAATTTGCATGCATCATAACATACACACATAGATATAGATATAGATACATATTTCAGACAGGTATGTATTTTATTTAATTGTTATAGAATCAAGTCTCAGCGGGGCATGGCGGCACACGCCTTTAATCCTAACACTTGGGAGGCAGAGGCAGGTGGATCTTTGTGAGTTCAAGGCTAGCCTGGTCTACAGAGTGAGTTCCAGGAAAGCTGGGGCTACAGGGAGACCCTGTCTCGAAAAGACCAAAAACAAAACAAAACAACAACAAAAAAAAAACTCAAAAAATAAAGAAGAAACCAAATGACCCACTCAATAGATAGAGCAAAGAGCTGAACAGAGACTTCACAAGTGAGGAATTAGAGATGGCTGAGAAAGACCTTAAGAAGTGTTCAACATCGGGGCTGGAGAGATGGCCTAGTGGTTAACAGCACTGACTGCTCTTACAGAGGACCCGCGTTCGATCCCTAGCACCCACATGGCGGTTGAAAACCGTCTGTAACTCCAATTCCAGGAGAACTCCAGTTCCGGGGGAATCCGACACCCTCTTCTGACCCCACGGCATTGCAGGACACAGGTGCACAGACCTACATGCAGACAGTCCATTCATACACTAAATAAATAAATAATTAAAAATTAAAAAAAAATAAGTGTTCAACATCACTAATCATTAAGGAAATGCAAATCAAAACCACTTTAAGATATCATCTTACTCCAATAAGACTGGCTAGGATCAAGAAAACAAATGATACCAAGTTCTGGAGAGGTTGTGGGGAAAGGGGAACACTCATCCACTGCTGATGGGAATGTAAACTCCTGCAGCCACTATGGAAAGCAGTGTGGAGAACCCTCAGAAGACTTGGAATGAACTTGCCACCTGACCCAGCCATACCACTNAAGCCTTAACAAGAAAAAAAAAAAAGCACTTCAAGTTCCCAGTAGTTTTCAGCTTGATTTCTCAGAAGTCATCTCCATTTGAATTTTACTAAACAGCTTATTTAATGAGAGTGACAGGCATAAAATGCCAACACTAATAATTTATATATATAATATTATATATGATATATATATAATATGACATTTATATGTATTACAGACTAATGCTTATTACACAGAGATCTGGTCTTTGTAGAATACAACTTATATTCACATATAGACATAATGCAAATATTGGTATATTTGCCTGTTTACCTAGATTTTTACATTTGACTGGAAATATGTGTGTATGTGTGCAGATGTAAGTGCATATATGTGTCATGTGAAATGCATTACTTTTTCCTCATGTAAGTAAGAAATCTGTATTTCAAAATGCTTTTCTAAACAATGATCTGTGGCAAGATTAGATGTTATGATAGTCAAAGTTTCTCTAAAGAAGCAAAGAACCCGACAACATGACTATGCGTGAGGAAAGGAGATTGTGAAGACAGGCTTTCGTGATACAGGCTAGAGAGTCCAACAACAGCTGTCTTCACACTTGAGAAACTAATAACCTAGTAACCTCTCAATCTACATCACATGGCAGAACAAGGGGGCTTAACCTTCCAGGCCAGGCATAACCTTCAAGGCCATGCTCTTAGTGACCAACTTCCTCCAAATAAGCCCTGCATTCTAATGTTTCCAGAACCTTTGTGGATAGTGCTATTTTCTGAGGAACAAGTGTTCAACACGTGAACATTTGGGACACTTCACATGCAAACCACAACACTAGAGAAATTCAAGCCTTTGGTCAGATTGGATGTTTTCAATGCTCATTCCCTACAAAAGAGAAGTTTATGTTGGTTTAGGTAAAACAGACATGGGGAACATAGGATTCTTTCATTATTTGACAGTTTTGGGGTGTATATTTTATCTCAACATGTGGAATTTGTATGGACACAAATATAGAAAAGGCAGAGTACTTCTAGAGTTTAAGTCTAATCAAACCATTTAACTGTGTGGCTTTGTTAGCCCAAAAACACCAGTCCTCAACTTAACAAGCTTTCAATGATACGTTAATTCTCTTGAGCGGTGTTTGGGTGGGGGTGCTGCGGGGGGGGGGGGGGGGAGGCAGAGGGCCTACTCCTTGGCTGCCCCAAGGAGCACCATGAGTTGCAGCAAAAAGCAGCCTGCAGAGCCAGTGGCTGGCAGCATTGAGAGAATTGGCTGGTTACCATAATAACCTTATTACAAGCGCATTCAGAAGTACCGAATGCCTTTTTAAGTAAGTTTCTTTATTCATTTTTTTTTTTTTTTACCATTTAAAGTTAATTCTTTTTTTTTTTAATTTTATTTATTTCTTTTTTTTAAAATTTTTAAATTTTTTTTATTTTTAAGGGATTCTACAAATATAATGACACAGTTGTTTGCATATAACATTGATTTACTCAGTATGTCATATCAATTAAGTAATTCTGTGCATTTTGCAAGTTTCTATGTCCAAAATTTGAACAACCCAATGTTCCAATAGTCCAGTTGGAGAAGCTTGTATGCACAGGCATTTTGATCAGTTAGGAGTCCAGAATAATATTCCTGTATCTCACTGATGCCACCCCTATCTCTCTGCAGGCCTTACAATCTAGCCTGCCTCCTCTTCCGGCAGTTTGTTCCCTGGGCTTCTGGGAAAGGGGCAACAAGTGGGTGAGAAGAAAACAGTCTAATATTCTTTGGAGTTTCATTTTGGACTCCAGTCCTGTTCAGGTTGTTTCCCTTCATCGGTTGACAGCTTTTTCACAGTGATACCCTTTTCAGTCCATTACTAAGCAAAGCTCAAGCTATTGGATATACAGGAATTTAAGCAGTACCAACTTATTGTGTCAAGCTAAGCTTTGAGCATAGACAGATGCTTGGATGGTATACTAATCCGGCAAACTGTGGTTTTCTCTATAAAGGGTGACAAGTTTCTTATTGTGGCTTATGAAATCTCCTAACCCCTAGAGGACATAAGCTTGTGGGATCTGCTGTGAGTTATTCTCCAAGGAGAGAAGTTCTAATCAGCCATAATAAGTTTTGGGATATAATATCAGACACTTGGCTGCCCTGTTGCACCTGTATCTCGCAGGCTGTTGAGGTGTAGGCTGATTATTTTCGGAGGAGTCTTTTTTGTCTCAGGGAGACCAATCTTTTTGCTTCATTGCTGTAGTGGCCTTTGGTAACGCGCTCTAGCATTTCCAAGAGGCCATTTGTACGCTAGCAGGTGACGTCTCATAACATTTCTTCATGCTCACACCAAGTCTTTTCGACAACAGTGACTTACTGCCTTTCTCCTGCATATATCCCATTTATAGGCAAAAGTCCTTTATAATTTGGGGGGGGGTTGAATCACCTAGCCAACATCTTCCTAGGCAGAAATAATTCATTGCTGATACCATAGCTTTCCTGTATTAATATAATTTGCTTAATTTAGCAACAACTTAATAAACAGCTTAACTAATTCGAAATTTGGTGCTAGATAGAGAAATATCCTTTCACAGTTCCTATGCCTCTCAATCAGTTAATACGTTGTGCCTGTTTTCTAGGAAATTACCACCGTAACTATTGGCTCTAGTTTACAGTTATGGAGTGGTTTCATTGCACCTTTTCTTTTTTTCAAAAAGAAAAAGAAAAAAAAAAAGGGGGGGGAGATTAGGAAGGTTTCTAAGCATTAGGGTCCATTATTAACAGTCAATCAAAATCTATTTCAGAGGCGTGCTGCAGTGAACGCGTGTCTCAGGGCAAGTTCTGATTTCCTTATTCCTTAGTGTTCAGATGGGTCAACCTCGCTGCTGACATTCCCCAGTTCATCCTGCATAGCCATAAGTTTATGTTTTCAGGCATTTAGATTGGTGACTTTTTACCTGTGGGAACAATATAAAATTCTCCTCCCATTGTTTTTTTCAAGATCAGAAAAATTGATAATTTATCAATAGGTTTGGATCACAGAGTTTTCCATTTGTATCCAGAAGTAAGTTTCTTTAATTCTAGGGAAATCTTATACTAAGCCGAAAATTCTTCTAAGGCAAAAATCTCTCTTAAGCAAAACTCATGCAGGTTCTTATGGCAAAATCTCTACTTATAGCAAAAGTGTCTACTTATAGGAAGTTCTCTTCAGGTTCTTATGGCCGCAGCTTCTCATGGCAGAATTTCTGCTTATGGCAAAAGTCTCTTCTGTGGCAAAAGGACTGTCTCTAGCTGCATAAGGCAAATGCTCTCCTTTCCCTGAACAAAAGGATCTCAAGCAAAAGTTTTTTCTACGTGAAACGTCTTTTCCTTTCCTTTGTTCAAAAATGAATTTTTATACAGCAAGAGCAAAAAAGCCTGCGCAAAGGCTAGGAATGTGCTTCACAACAAAGAGAGAGAGAATAGAGAGCTCCAAGAGAGAAGCCTTGAGCGAACTAATAACCTTGGGAAGTGGTGGGCGCTTAGCCACTAAGAACACACATAAATCCTGGTAAAAGCAAAGAAGACAGTCTAGTAATGATGTATTCAAGTTCTAATCCTAAAGCATGCACTAACTAGGAGAAGAAGTAGATATTAAATCAAATGGAGACTGTCTCAGGATGGCTATTCCATGGAGCAAAGGAATTTGAGGCCTAGCAGTGGCCCCTAATTCTGGTGTTCCAGAGACAGGGCTGTAGAAGGAGATCTGGTTTTAGATCCCACCCTGTCATGGCTGCACTGCCAGCTCAAAAATTCCTGAATTCCATGATGAATCTAAAATTAACCCATTCAGGGCTGCAACAGGTGGAAAGAGGGGTCTTTCGATCTCTATCCCATAGGCCTTTTTTCACCTTGCATGTCCTTTATGAGTTGGGGGTGGAGTATATGCATGTGGACAGCTGTGTGTGCACCTGCGGTTGCCCCTGTGTGCTCATGTGGAGACCAGGGTAGAGGCTGGGTTTTCCTTTATGAATCTCCTCCTTACTTTTTGATAAGTGGTGTCTCATTGAACCTAGATATCTTTTTATGTAACTGCTTCTCTTACTCTATCACCAGGGTAACAGGCAGGTGACTGTTATGGGTGCTGGGGACCCTAACTCAAGTCCTCATATTTGTAGTAACAAGCACTTTAACCTGCTGAGACATCTCTGCAATTGCCATCCCCTACCCCATGCAGATGCTTAAATTCTCAAACCCCACTGTGAACTTACTAAATTAGAAGCACTGGAGGAGGGGGTTTCAGTAATCTGTATTTCAGCAAGCTTTTCAGAAGATGAGGAGAACCACTGATCTAATGCCAAAATTCTGTAACTTCAGTTTCACATAGGTATATGGAACTGAATGTATGAATGGAAAGCAGAACTTAAAATGGCTGGAAAGTTGTTGGTAAGTTGGATTTTTTTTTCCTCTTTCATTTTGCATATGACAGTACTTTTTGGAAGTCTGGAAGTCTGGTTAAAATCAAGTCCCTCTTTTTTTTCTTTTTTTTTTTTCTCAATCAGGAAGTTGATTCTAATTATCATTTCAGAATCATGTAACTCATTATTTATATTCATTTGAACAAATATTTGGAAACTTCATATTAGGCTCTTTTGAAGCCTGAATACAATGGTTAAAACAAACTAAAGCATCCTAGTAACATGTAGCCAGAATGAGAGGTGAAAAGATTACCGTTTTTTTTTTTTTCATTACAAAGGCAATGTTGTAGAAGATAGCAATGTGTATGTGTTAAGGAGTTGCAATTAAATAAAGGTCAGGAGCTATCTCTTTGTAGAAATATTTAGACTAAGCTGAAGTATGAAAACCCAGGAGTGAGGGAGTTTCTTTGGCTCAAGAAACTTTTTTTTAAAAAAAGGTAAGATCAGAGTGAAAAAATAAACAAAAAACATCATCTGGTTGGATGGTGCAACCCTATGGCTGAACACACGGAACACTTGGTTGTAGAACATAGGTAAATCAAACTGACACTGAGTACGAAGATTCCTCCCTATAGGCCTGCCATCACAGTACCAGAAAGTGTGAAGCAGATTGGGAGGAGGGGAGCGTCATTGACAGTACATCCAGCTGTGCATCCTGTGAACTACTAGAACAACCTAACAACCTATCTGGCAAGATGCGCCCTCTAGTGCAGTAGAAGCCTAATTGTTGTGGTTGTGGTTTACCATTGGATCCCTGTATATAGGAGACCACAGCATGAAGTTGGAAAGAGAATTCATGGTGAGGAGTGGGCAATTTCAGTTAAAAGTGATCCCAGCAGGCATAATGGTGAGCAGAGCAAAGGGGGTGGAAGTGGGAAGAGCCCTTAGAAGAACTGCCTGACAGAACCCAAGCAACCCTTCAAGTAGCAGAGTGTGGCACAGTGGGGTTGCTAGGCATGGCCCGTTAGGACTGGCTTTAACAGTAAACACCCCTATACAGATGAAGACATTACTTCCAGGAATTACTTTCAACCTTCGAGTTGCTAGACTTAGCCAACTGGATATTAAAGATGTATTGAACTCAGTGGTACTCTTCAGTGACCTTATAGAGCCCCTGATAAGAAATGGCTCCTCCTGTATCACCAAGGCACCCTTACTTCTAACATCTCCCCAAGTGCTGCCCTCCTACTACTCTTTTAAACTACAAATCTCCTGAGAAATTAAAGCTCTGAATTTTCTCTGAGAATGCTGCGTAGATTAGTTCTTTCCTGACAGAGGCAGGTAACAAGGTTCCTTGGTTACAAGGCTAAACTAACACTGCTGCGACCCTGGTTCCCCTCTAACCCAGGTCAGGACAGAAATGTGATGTGACTGACACTTCTTACCCCACACATGGCCTCTGGTGACTGGAGGTTGACACCTTCATCAGCTCTCCTCCCAGGGTGTCCCATCATCTCTCCAGAGGAGCTGACAGCACTTTGGCATTACTGACAAATGACTCATTTCCAGCCCCATAAAATGGTTTCAATCCTCTCTTTTTGAAGTCACACAGATTACCTCCTACATCCCCTGCTTTTCTGACAGCTTCACTCTAGCAGTGCTTACTGTTAAAAAAAGAAAAGCGTTAAGAATGCAAAGAGTGTTTAGGCAATTAGAGTTCAGTTTCCATCACAGACAATGATATGCCGGCAGTGACCTGCTTGACTCTGTGTTCCCATCTGACACTTTCTGTGACAGGACCGATTGCTTTCCAACTCCATGAGACCATTTTTCCTCCCCCTACAGAACTCTGTCCTCCCACATGGGACTCACTTCCTCCATAGTGGGACTCACTGTTCTCCTCTCTTTCACCAAGAAGGAGGGACATTTTTCTGCCTTCTCCTAATGTCTAGATAACCAATATGACTGTTTTTTTATTTAAAAATTCCAAAAAAGAACCAAAGTACAAAAAATTATAGTCCTTCACTTTATTCTCCTTTGCCAGTCTGTCACCAACTTCTTCTTTCTTTCTATTTGAATCTCTCCAATCTCAGGTCTGTATGCATTCTGACCATGTGCTGTAGTTCTAGAAAAATGCCGACATCTTCTATCCACCTGCCTTATTTTCTGACTTTTCCAGAAGATTCCCCAAGTAATTGCTTTAAAACACAGAGCACCCGCAATGACTGATTTTATTTCTTTAGTATCAACCCAATGATCTTGGGATGAAGGCTTCAACTTGTTTTCAATGTCAATGCTGCTTGTATCTCTTGACTCTAGACAACCTTCACCAGTGTCCTTGACTCTACTCTACCCTACTCCTGGTATCCACACCTCTTTAGTCATTCTAACCTAATATGTCCCTCTTTTCTTTCCTTACTAATACCCCCTTGTTCTTTAGGGCCCCTTTCATGTCCATGACATTTTTTGATGGCTTGTCATTCTCACAACAATTAAAGGGGCCATTCTGAGTCTCAAAGATTCTGTACTCCCATTTCTTTGCCTGGAGCCTCATTAACATCTTGGCTGTTCCCTCCTCTTCTGTCCTACAGAGCTATGAATTAGTGTCTTAGGTATCAATTCTCCCAGGGACACAGTCAGTGCAATGCACTGAACAATGGAATCCATCTTTAGTCCTGTACCTCAGCTGTGATCCTGGCCACCACACACTATGAATCATGAACCTCCATAAGTGATGACTTTTAGGATTGGTCAGCTTTGGGATCTTTGAAGTCCACCACTAAGAGAGTCAATTTTAATTAATTTTACAGAGAAGAAATCTTATCTTCAGGGAGGCTTAGCAACCTGCTTATTTTTATGTAACTGTAGAAGGGAAGATCTTTCCTTCTGGGTGATTTGTACATGCATTCAGGCTGAAATGGTTACAGTTGTAGGTCTAGGCCATGAAGTATCAGAAACAAAACTGGGGTGATTAGGGAAGTTGTTCCAAGCAAAACTGAGCATGTTCCCAAACATCAACAGGCAGAGAGCATTGGAGAAAGGAAATGGGTAAGAAATACGTCACATTCGCAAGGTATGGTCTGTAAGCTTACTAGTGTGTGATGCCAAGAACCTGACCTGACTCAAAATTTTCTTCTGTTTGCCATAACAGAACCAAGGCCGCAGGCTTATGTGGAATGTATGAAATCTGGTGGAGATATTAGATAAATATAGATCATGTAAGCTATATGAATATAAAAGAACAGTCTCAGGAACATACTCTGACAAATACTTTTGTATCAACATATGGTAGACAGTTCTTGCACAGCTTTTCTAATTGCCTGATGATGCAAAAGAAACTCTCCAGAATTTAGAATAAGTCAAGTCAAACATTTTATTTAATTATCAGAAATATATAATCAGGGGTGTGTTTCTGACTCATGAGGCATTACCAAACACATCCACTTCTGAGATGACCTCTTTACTCCCTCATCTCATCGTTGGACTTGGGTGTCACTTGTGCCAGGAAAAGGTGTACCTTGTCAGTCATGCACCTAGTTCCAGAAGCTGAGCACCCACATGGGGTACTCTCTTCCATAGTAACAACTTGTTTTCCAGGGAAGAAAAAGCCCAGTGTATAAGGTGCAGGCTTCTTATGGCAGAGCCTCAAAAATTGCACAGAGTGTCTTCTGAAGCTATCTGAACATCATCTTCCTCAAATAAATAACAATGTTTAGCACAAACTCAAAAGGAGGTAATTAGACCCAGTCTTCCAATGGAAAGGTACTAAAAATACTGCATCTGTCTTCAGAAGATATTTATAGAGGTTGTATATGTACCGTCATGATACCTGGAAGTCACAGTTGTTTATACTGCACTGAAATATTCATTGAGAGGGGACAGTAAAAGATAACTGAGGGCTACGCTGTCGAGAAACAAGCACTGATGTGTGACATGGGATTACCATGTTCCCATCTCCTTATTGTACTCTGAAAAGTCTGCACGACTAAGGAGCTGGCTATACAACCCTAGGGGGTATGGTGTAAGCCAGGACATCAGGAGCTACACTTTGAAAGGATACTGTGAAAGCTAGGACAACCCCTTGGACTTCTGTACTGACTCATCTGAAATGAAGCTCTAACTTCTCTCTGTCTTTTTCTGTCTCTTACTTATCCCATGGAGGTCACACTGAGCCATTTTTCTCAACTGTGTAGGTAAGAAGATGAAAGGTCTCAGCTACTTTGGCCATCACAAGCCAGAGTTACTGATGGGGAGCATGGAAGGACCCCTAAAGGGGACATAGAAAAGCAGGTGCTATACATGAAAGACAGTTGGCAGCACAATGCCGTTCACATTGTTCTCCTTACTGGCTGCTCTTTTTCCCCGTGTGAGGTTTTGTCACAAGATGTGTCAGGCCCTTTTTTTTTCCCTCTCTCTCTCAGTTCACTGATCTGGTAAAAGAAAAAAAAATAACCCATTGCTTTGTAGCTGACCTCTTCATACTTGCTAATTCCATTAATGTTCTCGTTAAAATACTACAATCTCAGAAAAGGGCTAAATATTTAATAGCTTTTCTTGTATTTTAGGGCATTTTAGGAATTTTAACACCAACAAACTGATACACATTAAAAATACATAAAATTTTGAGGAAGGAACGATGGCCTAGCAGTTAAGAGGGCATACCACACTGACTCCTCTTGCAGGGGATCAACCCGGGTTTGATCCCCAGCGACCCACATGGTGGCTGGAGAACATCTTTTAACTCCAGTTCCAGGGGAAACAACACCCTCTTCTGACCTCCATGGCATTGCAGTCAAACTGGTGCACAGACTAAAATGCAGAGCAGTACTTCATAAAACATACAAAATAAATTTTAAAAAAAATATAAGAAAAAAATTTTTTAAAAATTCATTTTTTTTTTTTTTTTTTTTTTTTTTTTTTTTTTTCTTCTATTACCTTCAGAGTTGTGTAATATTTCTAAATGGTAGTTGTGTAATTTTCAAATATGCACATACTCTGCAACCATGCCATCCATAGCCATGCACAAGTATACAGGCAAACATAATCCCTCCTCTCTAAAAATAAACTCAAATTTCTTCAACCAATCTGCAAACCACATATACTTCCCAGAACCCTGAAATACACTCAGTTTGTAAATGGTTTTCAAATACTTGTCTAAATCATCATTCTAGGCTGGCAATACAAACCCATTCATACACAGAAACTCTCAGACCCTCAAAATATATAAACACAAAATGTAGAAAAATTATGCACAATTAAATAAAAAGGAATGGAATAGGCAAGAGCATTTACTCTAAGAACATGTGGACTGGACCTGAGCTGAAATCTTCAGCATTCATGTAAAGGCTATGCCTGCCCTGGCATTAGGGAATGGAGAGAGGGGAGCCCTGAGAACTTTCTGGTCAGTCAGAATAGCCAAAAATCAGCAAACTTCTGGTTCAGTGAGAGACCCTCTCTTCAGACAAGCAAACTGCCAATGATAGAGGAAGACACACTATATCCTTATCTGGCCTCTACAGGCACATGTAAACACACACAGCCCATGCACACACACGCATAGAATTTGCATGCATCATAACATACACCCATAGATACTAGATAAATAGATACATATTTCAGACAGGTATGTATTTTATTTAATTGTTATAGAATCAAGTCTCAGCGGGGCTGGCGGCACAAGCGCCTTTAATCCTACACTTGGGAGGCAGAGGCAGGTGGTCTTTGTGAGTTCAAAGGCTAGCCTGGTCTACAGAGTGAGTTCCAGGAAAGCCTGGGGCTACAGGGAGCCTGTCTCGAAAAGACCAAAAAAAAACAAAAAAAAAAAAAAAGATCAAGTTTCCCAATACAAAAATCATACAAGGGAAATACATATAAAATATGTCCACTTATAAATATCACACACATATCACAGACTGAGCATAGATTTCTTCTCCCGCCAGCACTTCCTCTGCTTCATTCCAATGCCCAGACTTTACTCAAGTGAACATCACTGAAATAAACCAATTCTATCTTTTCAAACATAGACCTTCTACCCTTCACCCAGGTAGCACAGCCTCCTTCCTCACCTTAGCCGCAAGCACAGACTCTGAAAACATCTCTGCAATTCTTTAATTGGCCCTAATCTAGATAATTAAATAGCTCTGGAATCTCCATGGACAGATAAATAATACTTAAGAAGGATAACTGTTAACAGAGATAGCAAAGGATCCAGTACCTAGGGACATGATGGACCCAGAATCAAGTCCTTAACTCCAGTCTTAACCTTGGTCAGATCTGTAGGAGAACCATGGAAAATTCCTGTCGCTCTTTGGCCTCAGTGCTCTATCTGTAAGCTTCCAGGCTTGGCTCCACAGTCTACTTTACGAGGTCTGTGAAGCTACAATTCAACAAATGTATAGGATTCTAAACTAGAAACCTAGAAACAACTAGAAGGTAACAACTCTTGGTTTTAGTAAATAAGGGCTTTTTTTTTTTTTTTTTTTTTTCTCTTTTTTTTTTTGTCTTTTCGAGACAGTGTCTCCCTGTTGCTCTGACTGGCCTGGAACTCACTCTGTAGACCAGCCTGAGCTTGAACTTACAAAGATCCACTTGCCTCTGCTAGGATTAAAGGCGTGCACCCCCATGCCCAGCCATTTTCAATCTTTCTACTGATGTACTGTACCACTGGGAAGGGTTACAAAATTTAGAATTAAAAAAAAAATTAAAAAGACCACAGAGTTCGAGTCTATGCTCTACCTGGAATGAAATGACTCTAACTGTTAGCATAGCAGCTAACTTATGCCATATGCATGGTTGAGGACAGGATCGGAGATGAATCTGCCATGTTACTACACTTCAGATCTTCATCCTGTATCCTCCTTGACATACTACCCAACTTCATATCTTGGCTTATAAGAATCTCAACTTCCAAAGAACTCCATGTAAGCTCAAAAGCTCCTAACACACTCATCTATGTTTTGGCCTTGGGCTTCTGTTTCTCATGGGGTAGGAAGGGCCGAACAGTCATAACCCTCTTTGAGGCTGGACAGTATTACACAGTGCTAATACTTAATTTCATTACTTTTATTCATCCAGCCTTGGGTACTTCAGCTCATTGGGTTCCAGCCACGAATAATTGGTAGAGCTCCCACTGATTCCTGATTAGCTGCTTTTGATTAGAGCCTAATGACTTCATTTGGCCCCTAATTCAGGGGCCTGAGCTGCAAAACTGCCAGCAAATTGCTCAAACAGAATTACATTTTCCCAAGCCCTGAAGACATCACTTAAATTCAACATTCTCCTCCCCACATTCCTCTTTTTACTGCTTCCAGACTAGCAGGACTCACAGAAGAAGCAAGACAAAAGGGAAGTCTCTGACCTAGCTCCTGGCTGCTGGAACAGATGGCATGTGAAAGTGACTTCAAGCCTGACAGCCTGGCTCCCAGAGAGAGGCCATCCCCCACAGAACTAGCTCTTCTATGGGGCTCCAAGGAAAGCCGGGGTGTTTAAGAATCTCCTAGCACTCCCTTTTTCCACACTTGTAGCTTGCATTCTTTGGAAAGTACATACACCCTTGAGCTGTGCTTTGGTCTTTGGCTATGAAGCTTCAAGCAATGACTCATAACAAATATAGAAGACACGCTGAAATTTATTTCCACCCAGCAATCTAATTGATGGTTCTTGCTGACAGTGCCTGACACTGGCTCTGACATCTCAGGTGACAGACCCAGAAGTCCTATACAAAGAGAGCTGTAGGCTATCAATCCTGTTAGAATGCACTCTTTTTTTTAAATTTTTTTTAATTTTATTTATTTATGTATGTGTATGAATGTACTGTCTGTATGCAAGTCTGTACACCCGTGTCGTGCAATGCAGCGGAGGTCAGAAGAGGGTGTCAGATTCCCCTGGAACTGGAGTTCTCCTGGAATTGGAGTTTCAGATGGCTCTCGGCCGCCATGTGGGTGCTGGGGATAGAACCCGGGTCCTCTGCAAGAGCAGTCAGCGCTCTTAACCGCTAGGCCATCTCTCCAGCCCCTTTTTATGTCTTTTTGAGACAAGTTTTCCCTGGAACTCTGGCTGTCCTGGAACTCACTCTGTAGACCAGGCTGGCCTTGAACTCACAGAGATCTGCCTGCCTCTGGCTCCCAAGTGCTACGATTAAAGGTGTGCAACCACCATGCCTGGCAGAATGCACTTTTGAATGAAGGTTTTAAAATCACACTAATTATCTAAATTAAAATTGAGAAACATACTTAAATTCTCTATTTTTTATTTTTTGAGAATTTATTACAATATATTTTGGTCATGCTTAGGCCCCTTTCCCTAACTGAACTCCTTTTATAGATTCCCTCCAGACTTCAGGTGCTCTGTCATATATATTAAGGCCTATCTAGTCGAATCTGTATTCCCAAATGACCTTCAGTGTAGGTTCATCTCTCAGAGCCTGGCTAACCTATCTAGAATCACACCCAACTCCCTCTCTCGCAGCAGTTATCAGTTGCCAATAGTTCTTCAGTTGGGGCTTCTTACCCACTTCCCCACCTCTATATTGGCATTTCGTCTGACTTGAGCTTGCATGGGTCTTTTGCATAACTGTCACCATTGCTATAGTTTATTTGAGTAACTTACCAGCTGTCTGGAAACTCTGTTTTCCTGTGGTCATCCACAACCCCTGACTCTTACAATTGTTCCATCCCTCTTTTTGCAACGGTCCTTGAACATCGGCCTGCAGAGGTCTGATACAGGTGTGCTATTCATGGATAAGTACACTTCGGTCTCTTTGCTGTCTGCACTTAGACCAGGTGTGGCTTTCTAAGCTGATCACCATCAGTGGTGTGAGAAAGCTATGCTGGTGAGAGTTTAGAGCTTGATTTAAAAAATGTTTTATTACTATGTTTTATTTCATATCTAGGGGTGTATTGCCTGTATGTATGTAAGTGCACCCATGTTGTACAATGCTTTTCAGAAGAGAGCATTGAATCTTTTGGAACTGGAGGACCAAATAGTCTTAGCCACCACATGGTTGCTGGGAATCAAACCTGGTCCCTTTGAAAGAGAGTACTGAGACATTTCTACTGTCCCTTAAAACTGATTTTTATTTATTTATTTTTATTTTATGTATATGAGTGTAGTGCTTGCATGTACCCTTGCCATGCAGTGCCTGCGGAGAACAGCAGAGGACTTCAGAGCCCCTGGAACTGTTGTTAACTGCCATGTGAGTGTTGGGATTGGAACCCAGGACTTCTGCAAGCACAGCCAGTGCTCTTAACCATTGAGCCATGAGAGAGGCATTATTAACATAACAATTCTCAAACTTCAAAGTTCCACTACAGAAGACCCTTGTTTAGGTAAACATTTCATTCTACAGATGTATTTATTTTCTAAAAGTTAGCTATATGATGAGCACGCGTTTAACACTTACTATATGCCCAACGCTATTAGGCTTCAGATAACCACAGGTGACCAAGGTTCCATCATGGAGAGATGGTCTAGTGGTTAAGAGCGCCGACCACTCTTACAGAGGACTCAGGTTCGATCTCCAGCACCCACATGGCGGCCGAGAGCTGTCTGAAACTCCAATTCCAGGAGAACTCCAGCTCCAGGGGAGTCCGAGACCCTCTTCTGACCTCCACAGCATTGCACAACATGGGTGCACAGACTTGCATGCAGACAGTACATTGATAGACATACAGAAAAAAAAAAAGAAATAAAAAAAGAAAAAAATCCTGCCTGTTAATGGAAGCAAATTGTTCAACTAATAGTCAATGCACTGTAGTTAGTTGGTGTCTGGAATGTGACATGTCAAACTACTACTAAATACATGTTTTTAAACTGTGTAAATATATGCATGTGTGTGTGTGAATATATCTGGCATATATGCAGTTGAATATAATATATATGTATATTTATGTGCACATATGTAGTAAGTACACATTTTTATATATGCACATAAGAATGTGTAATTCATATTTAATATTTTTGCTTTATTTTTATTTTATATGTATGCATGTAATTGTGTGCATGCATGCAAGTGTACCCATGTCATGCTATGCCCACAGAAGACAGAAGAGGGCGTCAGACCTCTGGAGCTGGAGTTTCAAATGGTTATTAGCCACAATGTGGATGCTAGTAATCAAAGCTGAGTCCTGTGCAAGAGCAGCCAGTGCTCTTAATCACTGAAGCATCTCTCCAACCCTGTACGCCATATTTATTTTTTTTTTTATTTTTTTTTTTAATTAATTTTTATTGATGCTTTGTGCATTTCATACATTTTTTCCAATTCAGTTCAGGCTTATTTCCCTTTCCCTCCCCCCCACCCCCCCCCCATCCCAGATCATGCATTCTGCCATAACTGTCCTGCATCTTTCTCTCAGTTTTTTTTTTTCGTTTTTAGCTATAAGTTTAAAATGCTACAAAAAGTGTAGTCTCCCTTCCTCAGATTTCAGTGTTCTTTTGCAAGAGTAACCTGCTGTTAGAAGTCTCTGTGTTGCCATTTCAAATACTTTATATTCATTATATGTGTATGGTTTAATCAATTAATCAGTGTATGATTTTAAATGAGAAGAGTAAAGTGCAGGGAAGAAGAGAATATTCCCTCAGAATCTGGGAGTGAGGTATGGATAAGTTATGGATGACAGAGGCCACCATGGCTCCCTTACTCTCCCTCAAATATTCTATCCTGAGACAAATTTATAGGCCTTCCTTGCTTAAGAGATTGCTCCAACAGTGTCGGTGTTGATTTGATGCAAGCTCAAGAATAATACCTTGCAAACTAGCAAAGATTTAGAAGGTGAGTATAGAGATTAATAATAGGCAGATCACAAAACCTTAGAAAAATTCCTGTGGCAAGGTCACTACTTCACATAGGCTGCTATAGGACTTCCAGTTCCAAATTCCCTAATTGATATGCACGGCCTAGTTCAAATAAGTTTGAACTAGAAATCTGGCAGGTGCTAAGCATCTGGTTCCCACCCTTTCCTGGCTTCAACACAGTGTTAACACATGTTGTTCCTGAAGCTGGTTTGCTCTACACCAGTGAGTGATGGCAGTGCATTTACACTTTCTGTGTATCTAGAGTCCCTAGCTACTGGTGGTATGTTTGTTGTATGTGTGGACTTTAACACCTCACCAAGACAACCTAAATGTCAAGTGAGTCATGGAAATCACACACACACACACACACACACACACACACAAACACATATATATACACAAACATAGGTATATGCACACACATACACACATAGATATATGCACACATACATACAACACACACTAAAATTCACTTATATATATATAAGAGAATGAGATTATCCTTCAAAATTTTTGAGGATTATGAAACATAAGGAATGTGTAATGTGTCTGACACAGAGTAAGTGATTCATAAGTGGCAAATACTATTTATTATCTTATTGAGTTTATTCATTGTTAGTTCACTTAGAAGAACATAGAGTCCTCTCAGGAAATATAATTTCAGAGATATTTGTATGTATAGCATCAAACATTATGCCTGGAAACCTAGCAAATGTTAATAAACAGCCACTAATGGAAGAATAAACAAATGGCAGTCTCTAATTGGTTGCTCAATTAGCTGAAATGATAAATCTTGATTTGGGTCTTGGAGAAGGATGGGAGGCAAGTTAAGATAGAACTTTACAGTCAAAGCAAGTTTTCATGGGTTCATGGGAAGCTTAAGACATTTTAAAGGCCTTGGGGAAACATGATGCCCTTGAAAAAGGTGACTGATTATAGATAGATAGATAGATAGATAGATAGATAGATAGATAGATAGATAGATAATAGATAGATAGATAGATAGATAGATAGATAGATAGATAGATAACCAGTGAGATGTTGTCTGTGAGATTTATGGATGGGGAAAGGAAGGGGTTAGAAGTTAAGAAAAACAAGCAGAGCCAGACCTTGGGATGGGGGGACAGCGAGAGGGACAATGATGCGATCTCTTCTGGACCAGCAGACCTCTGCAAACCTGGTGGGGGTGGTGGGATCCTTTTATTTTACTTTGAGCTCAGTCTGAATGTGTTTGATGCTGACGCCTGGTATCTTTGTGTAGAGTCTTTTATTACGATAACTTCCCAGGCTGAGCAGGCTGGTACCTCAAAGTCTTCCAGCCTACAAGCCAGTTTGAAAATCCTCTCCCTGGGATCACTTGTCTAATAAGGCTTTAGGGAGACCAGATAGCCAGTTATAAGCCATTTGGTCATTTCAAGGGGTTTATGAACCCATGGCTTTCTTAATGAAGCTTATGGCTCCTCTGCTATTTACAGATCCTGTCACTGTGGATGGTAGGGTACCACACAGACCACATCCTCAATATGTTTAGTATCAAGTACTGAGAATAAACACACAGGGAAATTATGAGATGGTCTGAATCTATAAGAGCATTTACTCACAATTCTCACTTGGGAAAATTACAAAATAGACTTACTTTTGCATCATCTCTGAGCACCCCAGGAGGCAGATCCAAAGGACCAGCTAAATAGCTAGAGGCCACAGGACTCAGACCTTGAGCAGAGAAACTACTGCTACAATTGGCCAGTGAACAGGGCTTCCTTCTCAGCATTTTACACGTGATACCTTGCTTTTGATATCTTTAGCTGTCCTTCCTTCAGTAAGCTGAGCAAGTGAGGCAGAAAAATTAATATGATCCCGGTTGCCTTTTCCTCCGTTTGTTGTGCTGAAGATTCCTTTTCAGCAAATAAGCTTGATGGAGGGAGATACTGAGCATGCAGGATCACTAGAAATTATCACTTTGCCAACCAGCTACTAACCTGTGGCATTGTCAGCGCTGATGGGAGATTGCTACTGAAAGACCATTAGTGAAAGATGGGAGAAGACAGCTGGCCTTGCTGAGCATAACCTGACTTTTGCCAAGTCTCTGGTTCTGTGAAGCTATCATGACTCGTGGCTTCCTCATTAGCATTATCTGTGATGATAACTGTCATGAACTGTGGACCTGCCATGAACCAGTGGCAGCAGTGCTAAACGTTTTATGCATAGTATTTAATTTATCCCCCCAAATGATCCTGAGAGTAACTTATCATCACTTGCATGTTAAAGATAAAGAAACTTTAAATCAGAGAGCAGTTAACTTGTCCTGCATCATATTGCAAAGTGATGACAAATTACATTGCTAGCTGGAGTGCCTGTGGCTTCAAGGTCTTAATACTTTCTCTTTGTTTCCTTCTACTGTAGGCCTGATATGCACTACTTTGAGACAGGATCAAAGCACTTGCTCAGTGATGAAAGAAATGGACTGCAGTGAGGAAATATGTCTATCCGCATCTGAGTTTGAAACCCAGAACATTTAAGGCGGCTTTCAAAAATGCCTGCAATGAGATAAAAAACTAAGAAGATAAGCATCTTGGACTAGTGAGATGGCTCAGTGGGTACAGCACTCACTGCACAAATCTGGTAACCTGAGTTCAATCCCTAAGACCTATGGGAAGAATTGACACCACAGTGTTGTCCTGACTGTCTCCTTCACCCCCCCCCCAATAGCACCTGCCCTACTGAGATGGCTCAGTGGGTGCAGCACTTGCTGCACAAATCTGGTAACCTGAGTTCAATCCTAAGACCCATGGGAAGAACTGACACCACAATGTTGTCCTCTGACCATCACATTCACTCTGCCCCCCACAGCACCTGCCCCATACACACACACACACACACACACACACACACACACACAGAGTAATAAAGTTTAAAATAACCACATAAATAAATAAATTATATGCATCATAGAAAATACAAACAAAGTTAAAATTAAAAACTAGAAGTCAAGGTACAGACTGCCGAGGTCTCAGTGTTACATCCCAACAACTAAATGAACTTCGAGCATCCTGTCTGCTGAACTGAAAAGGGAAAGAAAATTTGCTGCTTGTTCACCAGTGTTCGTAAGTATCCTGACTTCTCAGAGGAATCAAAAAAGCATAACATCCCTCGTAGGATGACAGTAGAAACAAAATTGATCATGTGGTCCTGGAGAGATGGCTCAGCGGTTAAGAGTATGCATAGCTCTTCCAGAGGACTGGAGTTGGGTTTCCAGCACCCAAAGTGGGTGCCACCTGTAACTCAGATCCAGGGGATCCAGCACCTTCTCCTGAACTCCACAGGCATTTATACACATGTGTGTAAACACACACACACACACGCACACACAAACACACACACACACATACACATGGGGGGTGGAAAGAAAGAGAGAAATCTACACATAACTAAACATAAGATAATTATTTGAATAAATAATTGACCATGCTCTAGTCACAGAGCTGGAAACAAACACAGTGAGGAAGTTAAGCGTATAGGGTCTTCATCTTATTGTCTGTTTTCTGGTAGGGAGGCAGTTTTTTCTAAAGTATAACTATTTCAGCTGAGCAAAGAATTGTTGAAACAATGGTATTGCCTAACTCTGTCTAGTAGGAGCAGAGACAATCTTTTTTAACCACTGTCAAAATATACATGAATGGACATCAATAGGACAGGTGAGGGTAAGAACTTTGGATATTAGATAAGGAATGTGACTAGTAGACGAGGAGATTAATAAGTGTCCAATGGTATGTAAGTACCATTTATAAATATTAATATTCATAGGTATGTAAAAACATATCATGTGCAAGAATGGGAAACGTCAAGTGTTGCGGTAACTCAGCTGGAGAAAGTAAGATATGAGATTAAGGCCCACACGCCCAGAATGTTCTCATGATATTTCATCCCTGCTGGTGAGATCCCATTGTGTATGTAATTCCAACTATGGTAGCAGCTTGAAACCAGCCATAATGTGAATATTTACACCAAAGGAATAGGAAAATACTATTTATATAGAACCCTTTTTCCCCTCACCACTGTTTAGCAGCTTGGCATTGGAGATTCCTGCATTTCAGCATTGACGATGCTTTGGAAGGATAATCAGCTGAACTGGAGATCAGAGTAAGATTCGTAGAATGAATGGCATTTGCATTAATGATTACAATGTCCCATTCAGGAGTTTGGATCATAAAAAAAACAAAAAGTTAGTTAGCAGCCAAGTAGTGAAAAAGCACAAATATTAAACCTTACAGAGGCAATATAGAAAGTATGTTTAGTTACTTGAAAATAGTACTGAGGAGCACAAAGAAATGTCAGTATTGGGTGACCTAGTAGGTAATTTTCATTAAAACAATAAGTAATATGTTCCAGGAGAAGAATTTTCCCTTGAATAGAAGAAGGCTCTGAGATACCAAGTGAAGCTCAGACTTGCAGTACTAGCAACATAAATGGGGAAATTGGAATCTTTAGATGATATTTTGGGTCTGAAATGAAGGAAAAGAAATTAAAGAATCCAAGTGTCTAGGTCACAAAGGGACTGGCATACACTCATGCATAGAATGCCCGATATGCACCTCCTTTCTCTGTGAACTGCCCACAGGCTGAGACTAAAGCTGCACATGAGGATCGCTTGCACTGGAAGTATATAAAGAAGGCAAAATAACTAAGAGCAGTTTGGGACTGGAGATGGAAGGCTGGGAACAGAAAGTAGTCTGCATGACCCAGTAAGAAGGAAAGTCAGAAAAGGCAGGGTTTTAAAAATGAAAAGCAGATTTGCATGAAAAAAAAAAATGATGGTTTTAAGATATAAAATGGAAGGTTAATTAAGTTCAGGATGTTAAGTGCCTTAAGCTCTTCCCTAAGATGCTCTGACTTTATTCTACAGACAGCTTGAAGACATTCCCAGCAGGGAATGTACTCCCAGCACACTGGGTTAGCTTGGTGCCATCTGAGTTTGTTCAGCAGAGAAACTGAGAGGCTTGCGTTCCTACAGAACTCAAGAGCACTCCACTTACAGAATTCTGTCCTGAAAACGTGGGAAGAGAGATGGCACTGCACTTTGGTGACCATCGAGTCTATCTTAAAGTTGTTTCCTCATCCTGTGGACACTTCCTCTATCTACCCATTGACTGAATTTCCTTTCGGAGATGTTCGCTATTAGTAAGTAATGACTCAGCGAGTTTGACTGCCATATAATTTCCCTTACTGTTGTAATTTTTCTGTGTAGGTGGAACCATACTATTTTCAGAACCATGTTCCATTTTCTCTTCCCCTGTCTTCAACTAGAGACAAACTCCAGGAGGTTAGAAAGATTGAATTTGGTGAGAAAGCCATTCCATTCTTCTCAGATCTGTAGAGAATTCTCTAAAATTTGACTATAGTAATTTATAAAGAAAAAGTCCTAGGGCTATGCACTCAGGCAAAATATATTAATACAGGAGCTCTGACATCAGCAATGGATTGTTCTACCAGGTGGATGTTGGCCAGGGGATCCAAGGCCCCACAAAAGGTAAGGGCTCCTTGCCTCTTAAGTTGGGATACCTACAGGAGGAGAGGCAATAAGACCCTGCTGCCGAAGACCTGACGTTAACATGGGAGGGATGTATTGAGACCACACATGCAAGTGTACAGATGGCCTCTGGAATGCCAGAGAGTGTTACCAAAGGCCACTAAACCAATAAAGCAAATATGGGTCTCCCTGAGTCAAGCAAGACTCCACCGTCAGCACCAGCTACACCTCACCTGCCTGGAAATACTGTGCAGCAGAGGCAGCCATGTGCCTGTATATCCCAAATCTAATTGGCTATTGGCTCTCCCCTTGGAGAAATAACCCATGGCTGATGCCACAAGCTTACATCCTCTACAGGTTAGGAGATGTTATAAGCCACAGTAAGACCCTGTCATATTTAACAGGGGGAAATTGTAATTCATGGATTAACATATCCAAACAGTGTCTATGCTAAAGTAACCTACCATAACTATTAGTGCTGCTTAATACCTATATATCTAATTGCTTGTTCTTCATTAGTAGGATCGAAAGGTATTCCTGGACAAACTGTCAGCCCATGAAAGGAAACAGCCAGAATTGACCAGAATCCAAGTCAACAGCTCCAGAGAGAGTGGACTGTTTTACCTCTCATCCACCTGTGCCCCTTTTTCTAAGCCTAGGGAACAACCTGCGGAAGAGGGGGCGTGGTAGAATGTAAGGGCTGTGATTGGGTGAATGGTGAAACTACAGCAATGTAGTCTGGACACTCATTTGATCAACTTGATTGAACAAACAACCTGTCACCCCCCACTGGGATGGTGGGGCTGTAGGTGTTTGGCACACAGCCTGCAGATAGGGTTTTGCATGAAGGATGCTGTTACTCATGGATTATCACTTATAGCTAAAAAAAAAAAAAAACTGAGAGAAAGATGCAGGACAGTTATGGCAGATGCATGATCTGGGATGGGGGGGAGGGAAAGGAAATAAGCCTGAACTGAATTGGAAAAAATGTGTATGAGAATGCACAAGCATCAATAAAAACTAATTAAAAAAAAAAAAAAAGACAGCTCTTAATCCAGAGACAGCTCTAGACTTCTGTAAACAGAATGTCCGGTAATAGGACCTGGCTATCATGTAGTTTTTGTTGTTTTTTTTTTTTCTAGTTTACAAATCTACTTAACAGGTCTCCATGCAAAAAAAAAAAAAAAAAAAAAAAAAAACCTGACCTCAAAACTCAATATTTTATAAATTTATACATCATTACTATAGATATACATACTTGTAGAATTGGGTAGTGGGGATGTTGATCACTAATAGAAGCACTGTCTACAATTTTGTAGGCCCTGGGATTAATCCTTTGCATCTCAAACAGACAAACAAGCAAACAAAAGCAGTGATGGATATACCAAAGTAGTATTGCTACACTTGAGGGAGGAGCCTTTAGACTTTGTACTGTATAAATTTTACAAAATATTTTATATTCATTGAAAATATTATACAAGTGTGCACCAAGCATGGGACATGAGTGGATGTGTACCCGAGGCCTCCACAACACCAGTGTGTGCTCAGGTGAGCCCTGCTGGCCATGGCAATTTGTGAACCCCTCCTCTATGGTGGAGACTTGGCCAACAGGGTAGAAACACACCCTCCCCAACCTGGTGGAGCTGTGGTGCAGAGGATCTAGCAGGGAAGTATTAGTGACTACAGTCTACACATCCAATGTTGAGGGGCCAGAGTCCAAAGAAACAAATAGACAAACAAATCCACATGCCAAAGACAAAGAAATTACAGCATGAGAAAAGCTCATAATAAATCCACACCGAACTCTACCAACCCTATAGAAGATTCCTACAATGAGATATCCCTGGAAGGAAACCAAGACCTGGACCTTAGAAGAACGTTGTGGACATATTCAAAGAAATTAAAGAACTAAGCAGAGAGAATGGAAAACACAAGAAGGACCTAGAGGGAGATAATGACAAACATTGGAAAGAACTGAAGGGAGAAAATGACAAACTCCAGGAGGCAGAAATGCTGAAAAGATCCCAGCCCAAAATGAAAAAAAAAAAAAAAAAAAAAAAAAAGAAAAGAAAAGAAACTGACCAATAAACCAAGGCAGGCTCCAGAAGGAAGTGGAAATACTAAAGAGATCACAGGGTGAAATGAAAAGGGAAATTGAACATTAATCCAATCAACAGGAAAGGATGGCAAAAAGCCTCAGAAGCAGAATGGAAGAAGCAGAAAAAAGAATATCTGAGACACAGGATAACACGGAGCAACTAGAATGCTCAAGTAAAGTTTGTGAAAAATTTTAAAAAACACAAGAGTGGAACGACCAGGAAATGTGGGACACTATGAAAAGACCAAACCTCTGCATAATAGGGATAGAGGAAGGAGAAGAATCCCAAGATAACACTATTGACCAGATCTTCAGCAGGATAATAAAAGAAAATTTCCCCAAATTAAAAAAAGACAAACCCATACAAATACAAGAAGCACATAGAACACCAAATAGACAAGACCAGAAAAGAAATTCATAGTTGGATTCATACCAGAGATGCAGGGATGGTTCAACATATATAAATCAAAAAATATCATAAAACACATAAATGGACTGAAAGACAAACACCCCAGGATCATCTCAATTGATGCAGAAAAAGCCTTTGACAAGATCCAGCAGCCCTTCATGTTTAAGCTCCTGGACAGAACTGGACTGAAGGGAAAATTCCTCAACATGATCAAAGCCATATATAGCAAACCCACTGCCAACATCATCCTAAATGGAGAAAAATTGAAACAATTTCCCTTAAAGACAGGAACCCAGCAAAGCTGCCACTTATCACCACTCCTCTTCAACATAGTGCTTGAAACACTTGCTACATCAATAAGACAAGAGAAGGAAATTAAAGGAGTACTAATTGGAAAAGAAGAAGTTAAGCTATCCATTTTTGCAGATGATATGATAGTTTACTTAACAGATGATAAAAACTCCACCAGAAAACTTTTAGAAACAATTAAGAGTTTTGGTAAAGTGGCAGGACACAAAATTAACCTGGAAAAATTAGTAGCCTTTCTTTACGACAACAATAAACAAGTGGAGAAGGAAGATAAGAAAAGCTTCCCACTCACAATAGCCTCAAAACTAATAAAATACCTGGATATAAACCTAAACAAAGATACCAAAGATCTCTACAACAAAAATTTTAAACCCCTGAAGAAGGAGATTGAAAATAACATCAAAAGAGGGAAAGATCTCCCATGCTCATGGATTAGAAAAATAATATAGTAAAAGTGTCCATTTTACTCAAATTTATACACATATTCAATGCAATCCCAATCAAAATCCCCATGAGCTTCTTCACAGATTGGAAAAAATATCCTTAAATTCCTATGGAAAAATGAAAGACCCCAAATAGCTAAAGCAACCCTGAGTGAAAAATGCAATACAGGGGAGATTGCTCTACCAGACTTCAAGCTATATTACACTACCATAGTCCTAAAGACAGCCTAGTACTGGCACAAAACCAGACCCATTGACCAATGGAACACAATTGAAGATCCAAACTTGAGCTCATACAATTTCAGCCACCTCATATTTGACAAAGAGACAAAAAAAATGGAGGAAGGATAGCATCTTCAGCAAATGGTTCTGGCAAAACTGATCACCATTTGTAGAAGAACAAAATTAAACCCCTACCTCTCATCCCATACAGAAATCAATTCCAAGTGGATCAAAGATCTCAATGTGAAACCGAAACCCTGAAGGTTATAGAAGAAAAAGTTGGTAACAACCTACAAGACATAGGCCTAGGAAAAGTCTTTTTAAATTAGATAGACAATGCACAGGAAATAAGGTCAACCGGTGACAAATAGGAACTCATCAAACTCAAAAGCTTCTGTACAGTGAAAGAAACAATCAAATCCCACAGAGTGGGGAGGAAATCTTTATCAGTGATACATCTGACAGAGCATTAACATCAAGAATATACAGACTACTCAAAAAACAAAGAAGGAAACTAATGAACCTACTCAAAAGATGGAGTAAAGAGCTGAACAGAAACTTCACCAGTGAAGCTGAGAAACATCTTAAAAAGTGTTCAACGTCATTAATAATTAAGGAAATGCAAGTTAAAAACCACTCTTAGATATCATCTCACTCCTATAAGACTGACTAAGATCAAGAAAACAAAAGACACCAAATGCTGGAGAGGTTGCAGAGAAAGGGGAACACTCATCCACTGCTGGTAGGAATGTAAACTTCTACAACCATTATGGAAAGCAGTGAAGAACACTTAAAAGACTCAAAATAAGCCTACCACCTGACCCAGTCATACCACTCCTGGGTGTATACTCACAAGACTCATCCCACCTCAAAGATACATGGACATCCATGTTTATTGCAGCTCTCTTCACAATAGCAAAGAGCTGAAACCAACCCGAAAGCCCCTCAACAGATGAGTGGATGACAAAAATGTGGTACATCTACACAATGGAGTACTATTCAGTGGTAAAGAAAGATGACATCATGAACTTTGCATGTAAATGGATGGAACTAGAACCCATTATGCTAAGTGAAGTAACACTGTACCAGAAAAACAAACAAGGAATATTTTCACTCATTTGTGGAAGCTAACGACAATCCCCAGTTGGAAAGCAACCTGAGCAACATTATTGTTACATTTCTGTTTATCTGAAAGCAACTATGTTGTTATAATGTAAATCTCTTAATGGGCTCTAAAATGGACCCACCACTTACTTTCAAACTCTGTAATTACTGTATATGGATGGAAAGTATGTATTCATATTTTAGAATAATATAAATTAAAGGAGGAAATGTGAATTCCTAAACTTAAGAAAAGAGAAAGAGAATGATGCAGGAGAGTTATGGCAGAATGCATGATCTGGGGTGAGGTGGGGGGAAGGGAAAGTGGAATATGTCTAAATTGAACTGAAAAGTGATGCTTGAAATACATGAAACATCAATAAAAACATTATATTAAAAAAAGAAATTATTGCACAATGGATTTTGATCTTATTTCCATCCAAATCTTCCCTATATCTCCTCCTAGATTTACCTCCCTATAAGCCCACCTTCTGCAACATTCTCTCCTTTTTCTTTAAATTTAGTAACCCACTGATTCCAGTTTGTGTTGCCCATATACTCCTAGATATGGGGTTATTCACTGGAACACAGTTGACCAATCAGGAACCACACCCTTAAAGGAAATGGACTCTCCCTCCTCCAAAACCAGACAGTGTCCATGTCTTCCCAGATGGAGATTGCAGGCACATGAACACCTGCCCACTCCATGAGAAGGAGCTGACTGGTTTTATCTCATGCAAGTTTTGCTCACAATTAGTCCAAGTGCAGAAAAAAATGTCTGTGGAGTGCTCAGTCACAAACTGGAGATCTATGTCACATCCCTCCCCAAGCCTCACATCAGAGAGAATGCTTTTGAAAGACTGTAAGAGCCAAAGTTCAGGGAGGACCATAGCAACACCATGTCTACAAGTAATGACAGGCCACCTACACTCTTGATCTCATAGCGGGTGTGGCTGCCTATTTTATGTGATTTTGAACAAATTGCACGTGTACTTAGGGTCTCAGTTTCTCTCTCTCTAAGAGAGGTGATTACTATCAATTAAGATAATACACAATACCTTTTCTTTTCTATATAAACTCTTACTGACATGACAAGAAACAACCCCACTAATAATGGCTCTTTTACTCTATGGGTCTCCTTCCACTTCCAACCTCAAATGAGAAGACCCACACCTCTCCGTACAGGTTTATTCTCTTTAGATGGGCTAGCTGGTCTTGTTAACTACAAGAAGCCATAACTATCCCCAACTTCTGCACACATTGTTCTCTTGTTTAAAAGTGGCAAAAAAAGGAGAAATTGAGAAAGCCTCTAGGAAAACTCCTCAGAAAAGTCCCTATTTCCCTGGCTCCAATATGGAGAGAGGTAAGCAGGCAATTACTCTGTTCTTGAAGCTTCTTAGTAAGGCATAGTGACTCCTCGTAGGTGGACACCAGTGAGTCAGAACTACCTTTCCCTTTACAATTAAGCAGCTACAATCAGAATAATAAAAGCTGGACTATACTGTGCTGCGCCAGAGTGTGTGTAATGACACATACTCTCCCTTTTCCATGATGTCTCTAAAATACAGACTTTGTCTCCTCTGCTTGTGTGTTTGTGTGTGTGTGTGTGTGTGTGTGTGTGTGTGTGTGTGTGTGACCTAGAGAATGATTTTCAGGGTTGTGCCATCAACCCTGTTTGTTTGAGACAGGGTCAGTGTTGATTAGAAATGTCCCCCAGAGGCTCTGAATATTTGGACATGGGTCCCCAGTTTGTGGTGCTGTTTGGGAAGTTTCATGGAATCCTTAGGTGGTGTGGCCATACTGGAGGAAGCATGGCACTGGGATGGGCTTTAAGAGTTCTTCAAACAAAGAAGAAAGAAAACAAATGACCCACTCAAAAGACGGGAGCAAAGAGCTGAACAGAGACTTCACAAGTGAGGAATTAGAGATGGCTGAGAAACATCTTAAAAAAGAGTTCAATGTCACTAATAATTAAGGGAATGCAAATTAAAACCACTTTAAGATATCATCCCACTCTGATAAGACTGGCTAGGATCAAGAAAAAAATGATACCAAGTGCTGGAGAGGTTGTGGGGAAAAGCGAACATTCATCCACTGCTGGTGGGAATGTAAACTCATACAGTCACTATGGAAAGCAGTGTGGAGAACACTTGGAAGACTCAAAATGAGCTTTCCACCTGACCCAGTCATACCTCTCCTGGGTATATACCCACAAGACGCAACTTACCTCAGAGATACATGCACAGCCATATTTATTGCAGCTCTCTTCACAATAGCGAAGAGCTGGAACCAACCCAAGGGCCCCTCAACTGACGAGTGGATAGAGAAAATGTGATACCTCTGCACAACGGAATTCTATGCAGTGGTAAAGAAAGATGACATCATGAACTTTTCAGGTAAATGGATGGAGCTAGAAGATATCATGCTAAGTGAAGTAACACAGTCCCAGAAAAACAAACAACAAATGGTATCCCTCATCTGTGGATGCTAGAGCCAATAACCTAGTTGTATGGCAAACTGTAATGTGATCTGAAAACAAATGTGCTCTTATATTGTGTGAATCCCTCAAAAAAATAAAGAGTTCTTCAGCCTTGCCAAATTTTAGCCTTCCTTGTTCTCTCTCTCTCTCTCTCTCTCTCTCTCTCTCTCTCTCTCTCTCTCTCCCTCTCTCTCTCTCTCTCCAGATTGAAGATGTGGTTGCTTGGATTTCTGGTTTCTGTTCCAGCCCCCTCCTGCCAGCATGTTTCTCCCTGTCTAACCCCTTTGGAACTGTAAGCAAAATAAACTCTTCTTTCCATAAATTGCTTGGTCATGGTTTTTTACCACAACAGAAAAGTAACTAACACAGGGTTGGTCATTGACTTGGCGCTTGCTGAGTAGACTAGGCTGGCTGACCAGGAATTCAAGAAGCTCTGTCTCTGCCTCCCCAAAGCTAGATTTACAAGCCTGCTACCATGCCTAGTTCTTTTATGTGTGTTGTGGGTATAAACCTCAAGTCCTCCTGTTTGCACAGCAAGCACTTTATAGGCTGAATTATCCTCCAAACCCAGCACTTCCCTTTTAAAAATGAGAAGTATAACCCATGGCTGATGCCACAAGCTTACATCCTCTACGGTTAGGAGAGTAAGACCCTGTCATAATTAGCAGGAAAAAAAATGTAATTCATGGATTAATATACCATCCAAACATCTGTGTCTATACTAAAGTAACCTACAGTAACGATTAGTACTGTTTAAATACCTATATATCTAATTGCTTGTGCTTCATTAGTAGGATTAAAAGGTTATTCCTGGACAAACTGTCAGCCCATGAAAGGAAACAGCTAGAATAACCAGAGACCAAGACAACAGCTCCAGAGAAAGTAGACTGTTTTGCTTCTCATCCACCTGTGCCCCTTTTCTAAGCCTAGGGAACAATCTGAGGAAGAGGTGGCATAGTAGAATGTAAGGGCTGCGATTGGGGTGAATGGTGAAACTACAGCAATATAGTCTGGACACTCATTTGATCAACTTGATTGAACATACAAGCCCCCCTCCCCCCCGCTGGATGGTGGGACCCTTGGGCTGTGTGGGTTTGGACACAACAGGTTGCAAATTGGTTTTACATGAAGGATGCTTGTACTCGTAAATTATTACTTATTGTTAAAAAATGAAAAAAAAATACCTGAAAGATGCAGGACAGTTATGGCAGAATGCATGATCTGGGACGGGGTGGGGTGTGGTGGGGGGAAGGGAAGGGGAAATATGCCTGAACTGAATTGGAAAATGATGTATGAAATACACAAAGCATCAATAAAAAATTAAAATTAAAAAAAATTAAAAAATAAAAATGAGAAGTAGCTATCAGTATTGCCCAAGCTTATCATATTGGTGAGGAACGATGCCAAGAATGCACACAAGTCTTTCCATTCTTCCACAACCTAACTTATTCTCAATTCTCAGAGCTGAGCTGATCGGTATTTGCACAATTGCACAATTCTGGGTGCTTCCTGGCTACTTCTCAGATTTTAGACCATTGTTTCAGACCTTAACAGCCTTATTTTTCCATTTTGCATTTTGTCTCTTTGGTTTAATCCAAAACTAAAGGCAACAAATAAAATGAGTGAAGAACTACATAGGTAAAAGAGTGAAGGAGAAAGTGAGGGAATGAGTGAGCAAGGATCAGTTGGCATGTAAAACACAGCCATCCAGCCATGTTAGTGAGTCAGTCAGTGGAGACTAGGGTTGCAACATGGTAGACATAACTCGACAAGTTGGCAGCGTTCTAGAGGAGAAAGGAGAAAGTTCATCGACATCTTCGAATGGGGAGGACACAGGCCTGTGTTACAGGATAAAGAAGAGTATGAAGAGATCAAGGATAGATCATATTGCATCTTATCAGAGAGCTGAATAGACACAACAGAGATTTCATTCCTGCTGAGGAGAGGCAGGGTGGCTGCTACCACATCACTGCTCAGTGTGCTTGGCACAGGTCTAACTACAGGCTCCACTCCAAGTCATGTTGTCAGAAATAGGATGCAGGTGACTGGAGAACCACAGGTCCCAGGAAGATCAAGGCACAGGTTTTTATGCCTCAATTAAAGATCTGCTTGTAAGTCTTGCAAACACAATTTAGCTTTTTTTCTGCTGGGCTGGGCCAGGCACAAAGACAGGCACTGGGGTTTGTTGGAACATGGAGCCCATGAGCTTCTATAATTAACAGTTCCCCCCTGCTAAAGAGAATAGGGTTTTGGTATACAACATGGCCTGCATGTGAGAACAGAAACTGTAATATTCACAGGGTGTAGAGTCGGCTGTCTGCCCAAAACTGCCTGCCACAGCCTGATAAGGTTCAAGACACAAATGTTTGAAGTAAGGAATTAAGAGATAGAATTCAAACCAGGAAGAGAGGTGAAAAGGAGGAGGATAAGGAGGTTGACAAGTTATTTTGTGTGCTGCAGTGAGAGGAGTATATCCTTGAAGTCAGGAAATGTGCACTTGGCTGTGTTCTGCCTCTGCTGTGTTCTATGCTGCCTTCAGAACCCATGGAGGGTCTCACAACCTACTTCTGTTTTTAGAAGCAAAAGTCAAGACCTCCCTTGAAGATTGCTGCCTTGACTCTATATTCCCTTTCTGGGAAATTTTATCTCACTATCCTTTCTCAGGCACATATGGAGCTATTAACCTTCCCCTGGAAGCCTAAATGAGTATCCGTATTCCAACCAGATCCCCCTGGAACAGGACACTTGAATTTTCTTTCACTCACTCACTCACTCACTCACTCCTCACTCACTCACTGTTTTACTGACTTTGGATCCCCACAGGTGGAACAGAGGTGCTGAAACAGAAACTCTGGAGTCCCACAGCACAGGGAGGCCGTAGAACAAGTTAAGTTTTAAAAAGACAGATAGAGACGGATGTGGGAATGCAGTCCTTTAGTCCCAGTACTCAAGAGGCAGAGGCAGGCAGATCTCTGTGAGATTGAGGCCAGTCTGTTCTACATAGTGAGTTCCAGGCCAGCTGGGGTTACAGGAAGACTTCGTCATAAATAAATAAATAAATAAATAAATAAATAAATAAATAAACCAGATTAAAACATTCAGCTAATTATACTATAAAAAGACAACCTAAAAGCTAACAGTGAGAAGGTGACTACTGGAAGCTGCAGACTGTTAGACACTTGGCATCGGAGCAGCAGGAATCAGAGGCTTAGTGTACTGACATAACGACCTCTAGCCCCTTCCCAGCCCAGTTTTGAAAACACCAAGATTTTCTGAGTGGATCATATGTTATAGTTAAAACTGGCAAATTATATGAAGTATTCTTACTACCACCACTATCATCACAACTATAATAATATTAGTAACAGATTACTAGACCTGGTGGTACAAGCTGGTAATCCCAACAGTTGGAGGCAGTGAGTTCAGGAAGTCAAAGTTATCCTCATCTCAGTTCTCCATCAGAACTGGAGGACAACCTGGGCTACCTGAAACTCTGTCTCAAAAAAAAAGTATAAGAATAAGAATGGGAGGAGGAGGAGGAGGAGGAGGAGGAGGAGGAGGAGGAGGAGGAGGTAGAAGAAATGTGATGGTCAAGAGTGCACTTTGGGAAGTGATGGAGAAGACTCTGGTCTCAGTGGTAGTGATTGATGGGTGTACATTTAACTCCAAGTTTAGGCTTGTGCACATTAAATACCCATGGTTTTTAGTGTTAATAGTGCATCTGTGGATCAGAGTAGCCAGAGGAATTACAGATACACAATGACCAGGACCGATCCTCCACCTTCAGGTGGGGAACTGATGAGCAAAAAGCCTGGAGACGGCCCAGAGCTCAGCCCCTTCACAAGGTGAGTTGGTTTGAAAATATGCAGGGCAGTCTGCCTGGGCCGGTTGTAGAGCAGCACTGATCCCACTGAATCTTGTCACTTCTTTTCCTGGGGCATGGGAAAGAGCATAATTTCATTCAGTCAAGATTCAAAAGGCCTGAAGAGGGAACTAAAACAGGAAGTCCTGTGGCAGTGACTCCTCCTTCCTAATAGAAATCAGATTTCCCCACCTCAAACAGGGCTGGAATCAGTCCCTTTAATCGTATATGTATCTGAGTGTTCTTCAATGCCTCCTGATCCCTAAGTAAAATGGCATAGTGGAGTTTGAGAGTGAGGGGAAACAACAAAGAAAAGAAGAAAAGGAAAAAGCCCAGTGCTTTCACATCAAATACCCCATTCATCCCAATGGCTAGGCAAACTCCAGAAGTCCCACGCCTGAGGTAAATAAACCACTGACAGACAAGCATACAGACGCTAACCAGACTATCCTCGTCTTTTATTGTCACAGGCGCTCAATTGGGCGCCCTGGAGGCGGCACCTGTGCACCAGCGCATCCTGCTTGCAATGCGAAGTTGTGTCCTCTGGTCAGAGTCCTGGAAGCCACCCCTTTAAAGTGTCGCTTTGAAAGACACCCGAGACTTGAAAGGCTGCTCAGAAGTGTTTGTCAGCCCAAGAACTGCACTGTGGTAGCCTTGCGCTGGCAGTCCCCATGGAGGCTGCTGCCCAGCACTATGCAGCAGCCTGGAGCCCCACCCTTGTGCTCAGCCAGAATGGCTCCCAGGGCAAGGCTGGCCATGGGATTTCCCGGGTAAAGTCTGATTTTGAAGGTAATTGCACTTCAAATTTCTGTATGAAGCTGTTGATTGCGCCTGACCTGATCCGTGCAAAAGAAAGAAAATTCAGCAATGGTGGGAAGAAGAAGAGGGAGAGAGAGAGAGAGAGAGAGAGAGAGAGAGAGAGAGAGAGAGAGAGCCCTTTCAATCCGGGGGGGGGTGGCTCAAGCCCAGGAAGGTCTGACAGAGCTCGGAGCTTCACCACTGCCACCCCCATACATGACTGACTGCATTCTAAATACAGGGAGAGCTAATTCAGAGAAAAAGGAATATCCAGGGCTTACCAAGAATTGAAGTAAACTAAACAAGGGGAAATAAGAACCAAGTACAGACAAGAACTGTTCTGGCTTCATAGAGGAAACCAGCTTCCTGTTTGGTAGTCTTTAAAACTGACAAGTAAGTGTAAAGTGTATCTCTCCCCCACCCCACCCCACCCCATCCCACAAGAATCTTCAAAACAGATTCTATTTGGCTTCACAACTGGAAAAACCAATGGACACAGAGGTGGGATGACTTACTCAAGCTAAAAGGGCTACTACTGCTGAGGACTGGATTCAAAGAAAATCCTTGTCTTTTTTTATTTTTTATTTATTTTTTAATAATAGGTAATAAGTAATGAATACAAGAATCCTTCATGTAAAACCAATTTGCAAACAGCTATGCCCAAACTTATACAGCCAGAGGCCCCCATTGTCCAGCTGGAGGGGCTTGTATGGACAAGCATGATGATCAAATAAGAATCCAGTCTATATTGCTGTAGTTTTGCAGTTCACCCCATTCGCAGCCCTTACATTCTACCATGCCCCCTCTTCTGCAGATTGTTCTCTAGGCTTAGAAAAGGGACACAAGTGGGCAAGACGCAAAACAGTCTACTTTCTCTGGAGATGTCATTTTGGACTCTGATCAGTTCAGGCTGTTTCCTTTCATGGGTTGACAGTTTATCCATGAATAACCTTTTACTCCTACTGATGAAGCACAAGCAATTAGATATACAGGCATTTAAACAGTACTAATTATTATGGTAGGTTACATTGGTATAGTCACAGATGTTTGGATGGTATGCTAATCCATGGACTATAGCTTTTCTGTAAAAGCTGACAAGGTCTTACTGTGGCTTATAACATCTCCTAACCACTAGAGGACTTAAGCTTGTGGCGTCAGCCATGAATTATTGTCTTTTAAAACATGCCCAGGGGTCAGGGGCTGGAGAGAGGGCTCTGTGGTTAAGAGCTCATACCACTTTCGGATTACACAGATTGAGATTTCAGTACTCACAATGGGCTCTAAGAACCATTCCAGGGAATCTGACACCCTCTTCTGGCCTCCGTGGGCACCAGGCAACATACCTAAACACAGGCATACACTCATACACATAAAAGTTTTAAAGTTTTAAAAATAAATAAAGCATGAAAAAGCACATCTTAAAACTGAACATTCTGCAAAGGCTGATCAGCTGATTAGAACATCAGTGAATGTGAAGAATTTGAAATGTTGCAGGTCCAGAGTCTAATTACCATTTGTCCTGGGCCATCTTTAGCCCACTAAATAGTCACTCTTTGCCCATCTTTGTCTCTGAAGTAACATCCTGTTACTAACAAATAAAAATTTTTTGGAAAGTATTTACTTAACAGACTACCAACTTCCACCAACCAAAATGCTGTGTGCCACCTGATAGTACCTGAGCCTATAGCTGAAATGTGTCTTTTGCTATAACCACTTACTTAATGCTTCCCCCAGTGTTTTTGAAAAGTGGTGTGATTTGTGACTTTTCATTGTTTTTTTTTTACTATAAAAACTTCATAAAACTGTTACCATGTCAGAACATGGAATTTGGGGTAACCTTAATTTGTGTCCTTGGACTGAGGTCACTTGTCTTTGGCTCCAGAATAAACTCTTATTCTCTTTGAGATGAGAGTCGTACTTTCATGTTGACACTATTCTGCTTTCAAATCAGTAAGTAGATAAACAAGTAAAATAAACAAAAGAGAAGAGGAAAGCTAACAAAGTAGGTTCTAATCGAGGACTCTAAAAGATGGGAGGCTCAACAGATCCACAGGACTCTCCAAATACCATTGTTTACTCCAGTAGATAAAATAATTAAACTAGTTTTCCGATACAACAGGGGAATGACATCTACCAAATTCAGGAGCTATGGTAGGCTCTTGGGAAAAAATGTTCTCAGAAATCAAAGAAAGTTAGTCCGATGACATTGGGAATCTATTGTGCAGAGGAACGGCAGTGTGCAGAGTCATCTGTATAGGGGAGACAGGAAGGAAAGGGGAAAAGGGAAGCTAGCCTTTACGAGTAGAAAAGCTAGAATGTGATAAATCACAAAGCACACCTAGAGCTTACCAAGTATCGCTCAGCAGTTACCAAGGGCACTGGCTTGGAGTCCTGGTGTTTCACCTCCTCACTCCTTCACCCTTGGCACATGGGGTGAAGGAGCTACTTAGCTCCTCGGTACCACATTCAACCTAAGTATTATGAAGATAAAAATAAATGCATACCATATGCAAAGAACATCGTTTAACATATTTTAAACACTGAAAAAAATAATCTTATTCTTTTTAAATTCACCTTGCAAGCATTTGACATTTATCCTTAAGTCCTCTGGAGAGTGTCCTGAGGAGGCTGAAGCCCTGAAAGTTTATCTCACTTTCTAGAGTTCACTCATCTAGTAAATAAAGACCTAAGACAATCTGGTGAGGCTCAGCATATCTATATATCTGTGCAGTGTCGACTTGCTGTGTCATTGATTAGAACTTCTGTGATTGCGCAGAGTTGGAACGTGCAGATGGTGAGTAAGAATTATCTTGGCCTATCTTTACTCCCCTTAATGGCCATTTATCATCCATTCTGTTATCTTCTCTAGTATCCTTTTGAGTGTCAAGGAAAAAAAATACCTTGGAATGTATTAATAGTTATCAGCAGGCCACTAGCTAGCAGCAATTCAGACATTTTGAATGTCATCAGATAGCATCTGAGAGGACAAAGAGTCCTATACTCTTTTACCTACCATTCTGTGTTCCAATACCATACTGTGTAGTTGGTAAATGTATTAAACTATGACTTTTTTGTTCTGTGACCACAAAATTTCATGTTTAACCAATTCCATAGTGGAACGTATCATCTTCAGGATTCTAATACATGTTCTTTAGCCATGGTCACTCAGACTTGCCTCAGACTAAACTATCTCCTGTAACCTTCTCAGGAAGAATTGTTCTCTGCAGGGGACAGAAGAAATTGTGTACCCGGACTCAATTCTCCCTCTTTATATGACTGTTTCTATATTGTTTATCAGAATGTATCTCAGACCTAAGCCAAGGATGTTGGTCAAGCAGAGACACTAGAAGGATAAATTACTATCTGAAGCTGTTTCAGTCAACTTCTCATCCAATATAAATATTTCCAGAGAATGTCTTGAGTATTTCCAAACACTTGATCATATACACTTGGGGAATCATATACACTCTCCATGAAGTCACAGGTCCACTTCTCTGATATTTGGGGCTTTTAAATTTGGGGGGGGGTCTTTTTGAGACCGGATCATCCTGTAACCCCAGCTCTCCTGGAACTCACTGTGTAGACCAAGCTGGCCTTGAACTCACAGAGATCTGCCTGTTTCTGCCTCCCAAGTGCTGGGATTACAGGCGTGTGCCACCACGCCCGGCCTGATACTTGTTTTTATATACCATATGAATACTACTCATAATTTTACTGATGATTTTGATATGAGAAATAAACCTATTTCTCTAATTATGATTTTTTAAATTTTATTTATTTTTATATGTGTATGAATGTACCATCTGCATGTAGGTTTGTGCACCCATGTTGTGCAATGCCACAGAGAAAGATTCTCCTGGAACTGGAGTTCTCCTGGAATTGGAGTTACAGATGGTTCTCAGCCACCATGTGGATGCTAGGGATCGAACCCGGGTCCTCTGCAAGAGCAGTCGGTGCTCTTAACTGCTAGGCCATCTCTCCATCCCCATCTACTTATGATTTTTTAAAAAGAGTCAAACATCCCTTTAAATCTTTCCATATCCCTGATATACTATATACCCTTCAGAAAACATGAGATTAGGCAGATCCCAGCCTCTCTCATCTATAACGGATGGGACAAGCCAGTGTCCGTCTTCAAATAAAGGTACTAAACAGAGACAAGTATGTGGGTCCCACCAGAATCTGAGACAAGAACTTCCATGTGGGCATCCGCTTAATAAGTGCCATCTTGGGTATTACCCTCCACCTTGGGAAGGGAAATTTTGGTCCTAGCCACAACACTGTTGGTTCATTTGCATTTCTGTTGTGGAAAGAAGCAGCAAATAATTAATTGTTTTCCTTCTGTGCTAGGCAGCCAGAAAAGTTGAACATTTCTCATCTAGCCTTGGTTTCTGCAATTAAAGCTATCCACAGCCAGGAGTTTGATTAATAGCTAGGAGGTTTCTCCTTTGCTGACAAAAGAGAAATGGAGAAATCAGATAGGGAGAAGCTGAATGCATTTGCTTAGCACAGAGCCAGCTAACATTCTTTCCAAAGAAAGAGCTGCAGGAATTTTCTAAGGGACTGAAGGTGGGGAAAAAAATCTCATCAAAGTTTGCAAAGTAATGGATCTAGAAAGCATATGTGCCTGCTCCTCAGGAGGAAGACAAGGGAAAGATTGAAAAGTGTGAACTCTGAAGCTAGAGAATGTGTCCACTCACATGGCATCACCAGGAAAAGTAAGTCCCAGAAAGGGCATCTGGTTTCCCCAAAGTCACACAATTGCTAAGAAATTCAGGGACAGCTAAGGCCAAGCTCTATATGGATTCCACACAGTCAGTCACTTTGTTCAAGCTAAAGGCAGCAGATGCACACATGGAAGTTCTTGTCTCAGATTCTGGTGGGACTCACACATTTGTCTCTGTTTAGTACCTTTATTTGAAGATAGACACTGGCTTGTCCCATCCCTTATAGATGAGAGAGGCTGGGATCTGCCTAATCTCATGTTTTCTGAAGGGTATATAGTATATCAGGGATGTGGAAAGAGTTAAAGGGATGTTTGATTCTTTTAAAAAAATCATAAGTAGATGTGGATGGACTGTACCCCATCCAGGCATCATTCTCCAGCACCACAGCTGTGTGTGGTAGAAATGTACTTAGTGACCTAGAATAACTCTGCCAGAGGTAAATTGGCCCCTTTAAAAATTCTGCTCATACTTCCTCACTATTCTCTCTGCAACTGTCCTGAATAATTAATATTCCTCACTTCCTTGGAGATTGAGACAGTGATCCTCTCCCCAGAGCACTGGGACATTCTTCTGTCCCAACTAAGCCCACCCCCAAGTTCCCAGAACCCCTCCTCAAAGGTCCTATTTGAGATGGGAAGGCAGAGCCCTGAGGAAGGTTGAGAATAGCTAGTAATGATGGAAATCTGTGGCACAGGGTCCAAACTTTCAGCACCTAGTCAGGTAGGAAGCATGAAGGAATGTAATGGGGAGGAAGGACTTTGCTTGGAATACAGCTGAGACAGGAGACAGCAGATGTAAATATTATATCACAGTCCTAAACAAAGAGCAACTCGGAGTTTAGGACCCAGAAGGGATTTCAGGAGGCTTGGGAGATACTGCACTGTGTCCTAGTTAGCTTTCAACTGTGGTGGTGAGAAAACACTCTGGCCAAAACCAACTTGGGGAAAGGGTTTATTTGGCTTAAGGATCCAATCACAGTTCATCACTGAAGGAAATCAGGACATGAACCTAATTCAGGGAACTGGAGTCAAGAACTGAGGCAGAGTTCACAGAGGGAAGCTGCTTACTGACTTGCTCCCTCTGTCATAATCTTTGTTAGATAGCCTAGGTTCCCTGTCCCATGATGGTACCACTCACATTGGGATAGACCCCATATGTAAATGAGGAATCAAGAAAATGTCCCACAGACTTGCTCACAGGTCAATCTGGTGGAGGAAATTCCTTAACTCTTCTTCCTTCTTCCCAGGTGTGTGAGCTTGTATCAAGTTGAGAAAAACTAATTAGCACAGATATATAAGCTTATTGCCAACAAATTCTTCTGGCTCTAGAACCATCACAATAACTATAATATGGAGACTCTTCTTTTGAAAAAGATTCTATTATTTTATTTTATGTGCATGAGTGTATTATTACCTGCATGAGCATCCCTGAACCTGTGCTATGCAATGCCTGTGGAGTTTCAGTAGAGGGCTCCGGATCCTCCAAAGCTGGAGTTATGAATGGTTTTTAGCTGCTGTGTGGGTGCTGGGAACTGAACCCTGGTCCTCTGCAAGAGTACCCAGTTCTCCTAACGACTAAGCTGCCTCTACAGTTACTAATATAGAGATTTTAAAAAATCTAAAGTAAGTTTATTCTTACAGCTGGATCTCTGTGAAGTTTGGTGATCCAGCCCTCTATGAGATGGAGAGATTCTTCCTGGTCAGAGTCTATTGTGTTAGAAGAAAAGCCAAACCCCATCTATATACATGTACTTTTCTCCTAGGCCTCTGAGACTTGCTTTTTCCTGTATCAAGGGGTTTCTGGTGATGATTAAACAGAATAATATGAATAGAATTTAATATATGGCTGGAGAGATGGCTCAGTGTTTAAGAGCACTGGCTGCTCTTGCAGAAGACCTGCATTTGAATCCTAGCACCCACATGACAGCTAACACTTCAAGGGGTCTACAACACCCTCTTGTGCCCTCTACTGGCAGGGATTGCATGTTGTGGGTGCACTTTAAACACAGGCAGGCAATACACTCATACACATAATTTAAAAAAAAATAAAGAATTTACTCTAAGGCTTAAGACATAGTTGATGATAAAAAGTATAGGCACTACTGCTGCTAATGCAACGTAATGAAATAATAAGGATAAACTAACATTCAATAGTGATAAAATCCACTTATGTGGGTTGCAGTTGGTGGCCTAGAATAAAATAAGGAATTTCAATCTCTGGTCTCTGTGCCCAGTCAAGCTCATCACCTGGGAGACTGATGCCTCATTTGGCTGGAGCATTAATGAGGGGGGTCTGGCCTTTTTACTGCAATCACCTGTGAAAGGCTGGGGCTAGGCCAACCCTTTGCTCACCAAAGTGAGAAATCAACCCTTACAGCTCTGCTTTGAAGTTCCTGGCAAAAAAAAGCATCACCTTCCTGCACTATCGCAGAGCCCATCTTAGTTTCACTAGCCAGTGGAGCCTCTACCACCTTGCACCTTCCATGGATACTGTGAAATTCCTGTGCACCCCCAACCCCCCACTCTCACCCCCAAAGCCTAACAAATGTCAGTGTATAAAACCTCAGACTCCTGCAAATAAACTAGTTCTGGTCTTTCAGCCAGCTCCTAGGTCTCCAGGACCTGCCAAGTTTACCTGCCTCTCCAATCTTTCTCCCCTCCCATGCCTGCAGCTCTGTGCACACCTGAGGATTGGGAGGAGAGCAGCTTGGCACAAGAGCAAAATGGCTTTATGCAGGTAGGGAAGCTCATGTTGGTGCTGGCGTCTCTTGAGGACACGCAGTAACCCCACTGCCTCACAATCACCTATTTTCATATAGTTCTCTAAGAATGTTTCATCTTTAAATTTTATTTTTATGTTCTTCCTTTTTTTTGAGACATTGTCTCTATAACCTTGTTCAGCCAGGAACTCACTACATAGCTTAAGCTGGCATCCAACTAGTGATGATTCTCTTTCCTTACCCTTTCGAGTGCTCGAATTCCACTGTGAACCACCATCTAGCTATGTTTCACATTTTTGAAAAGTGCAGAAAATTCAAACCAAGAATTCCATTTCATGCTGTAAGAAATAAATCATTATGGCCCATTTTCAGCATGATGTGTTTATAGCTCACTGATGCATCATAGATAATCAGGAGGCATTAGACTCCTGTCCTCCTTAGCTGGCAGCTTATGCCCCCTCGCCTGGACACTTTTTAGTTTATCTTGGTCTTGAAAAGTTATTGACAGTCTGCTATGTGACTAAGCTCACAGGTAACAAAAGGGAGTATCTCCAGCCCAAAGACAATGGGGAATTTGGAGTGGGGACTATAAAGGACAAGCCAGAGGGAGAAGGTACCTCCTTGAGAAACAAGTCAATGAGGAATTCAGGATGCAGAGAATCATGATTAGGAATATAAAAGCCAGTGTTGTGCACTAAGTTAGTGCTCCAGCCATTTTTGCCTTTCATCTAGGCTGATGTCCAGCTTCTACAGAACTGAAAATAAATGTCTCACTTTCACTACCCTCAGGCTCCAGGATTGTTATTATGAAATGAGAATCATTGTTTCTCACAATGGCAGGTAAAAAGCATTCCAAAGTCAGATATAAGTGTAGACAAATAAACCTGAATTCACCCACAGGCTCACACTCATTTCCATTTCTTTGATAGCAGTTTTTGTGCAAGAGCAGAATGAACAATGGCAAGAGAAACCTTAGAGCCCTCAAAGCCTAAAAGATTTCCTGGTCCATCCTTGGTTCTTGGACTAGAACCTCTCCTGCTTTCCATTTGCCCTGCACAGTCCTGGACTCTTAATACTACATGCAGTGTGCAGGGCTGCTCTCTAAGCTCAGAACACACACAGCACCCACCAGGTACTGCATGTGTATCTTCTGACATGGGGACAGTGATAATTCTCCCTGTGACTGTGGATTGATAAACCACCATCTCCAACTCCCCACAGGGAGTTGAAATAACTATTTTCCCCAGAGTGCATCTTTCTCTTCCCCTGTGCAAACGCACGTGCTGTTTGCAAAGTCCCAACAATTCTAGTCATAATGGAAAGGATTCTCACCCATTTTATTACCATAGTTACCAAGATTGCAAGTTTAGATGCTGTATTAGCAGTAAGTGCATGGTAATAATAGAAGTCAGGGAGGAGGGAACGAAAAGCCTCCTTGCTTCTCCCTACAGCATCCTTCAGGGCAAATATACCAGAGACAGTTTGCATTAAATTGCAAAGTTGGCGATTTTCTTTTTAAAACAAAAATTCCAAATAACTGCTTTAAAATCTCTTGTCTTCCCTGGACTAGTTAACCTTCTTGCAGCCCACCTCATCCTGAAACAATGAAAAGGAGGTTAAAAGAAAAATAAGTGGCCAGGGTTACCATGGAAACCAAAGTAGAAGGCAAGTGAAAGTCAATTTAAGGTTTAAATGCATATGAAGCAGATGTACGTGCATGGACATATTTGCATATAGATATCCATCTCCCCTCCTTTCTACCATCTCTCATGTGTTCTTCCTTCCAGGCTTACCTCAGGACCCTCCTTTCCAGGGAGATTGTCCTGACAATTTCAAGCCCCAGTAATCTTTGACTTCTAGAACTCCATTTGAACTGCAGTATGGACACCGGATTTGACCTCTTAATATACACTGCCCTGGTAAAGAAATGTTCAGTCCTCTGAGGCAGCTGAATATAATGTGCTGTATTCTCTCTGCCTTTGCTCTTGCTGTGCACGTCGGCAGGAAAGTCCTCGCCCAGTCCCTTTGCCTGTCTCACTCCACTGATGCCACAAGTCGTTCTGTAGATGGCAATTTCTCAGCAGTACTTTCTCAATCCTTTCGTGCCTCTTCCATGGTCAAATAGTCCATCATGCCTTTAATCACACACATGGATTTGTAATTGCTGCTTACCGGATTTCTATCATTCCTTAATCCCCAATATACAGACAGATAGGAACTGTGTTTTACTCTGTGCATTCTATTTCTAGTGAATCACTACTAGAATATATAATTCATATCATACAACCTAGGTCAAAACACCCATTTCCCTATGCCAAAAAGAGTGGGTAAATGTTATTAAATGTTTCTAATTATTATCATTACCTTTCAATGTACAATGTACAACTCACCCCTGTTGATTCTAAAGGGAACTTTGAATGCAAGATTCAGTTGCAGGGAAGGGAGGAAGAGATGGCTGGGATGAGAGGAATCTTACCCTATGAGAAATGGACTGGCACTTCTGGCACAGAAAAAAATCCATCTCATGATATTTCAGTAAATTCACTTCTTAGAAGAGAATTTTCCTGCAAAGCAATTGCCACAAGGGGGGTGGAAATGTGGTGACAAATGAAAGTTACAGAACAGAGTGTGTGTTTCATGCACAGTGCCAGGCAGAGATTTAGAGCTCTTCAATATTAGAAAAGGCTGTCATATGAGATCCTGAGTGTCCTGGCATAGAGAGTATTTAAAGGAGCATGATATGGGCATATAGTGGAGGGGATAGGGAACTGGAAAGTACGATGGATGTACCTTAAACAGGTAACTGCAGTTTGAGGTGACGGAGGGAGTGGAAACAAGAAGCAACCAGAAATGGGCAGGTGTGTCTGGGAAACGCTAATAGGTAACTATGTTTTGCATTAACAGTTTTTACGCAGGGTGTACAACTGTGAAAGGAGCTGATGTTGAAAATGACATGACCACTGATAATAGTTTTCAAAGATCATTCATTTGGCTATGAAGAAGAAAGAATGAGAGGGGCAACAAGCCTGGAAGACCTTGTACAGCTGTCACAACAGCCTTTGACAGAGGACTGAAAGAAAGAAAGAGCAGATGGGTGAAGAAGCAAGGCAGGGGTAAAGCATGTAGCACCAAAGCCAGTAAGATGGTGTGTATTCATCAGTCTTTCCGGGTGGGTTCCCCTCTCTGTGGCTGTGTGCTACACCTATGTCTGCCTTCCTAGGAAACAGGGCTTGTTCCAAGAGCAAACTCAGACTCTTGCTGGGCTGCGAAGGTTGCCATCACCTTGGATGGATTCCCCACATAGCTCAGCGAGAGGCAGAACCTTTCTTCTGCTGTTCTGTCAGCTCCACTTTGCATCAAGACTGCTTTGTATGTCAACCAAGTTATTAAAGTTGTGGATTGCAGTGCTGTGTCAGGCAATGTGGTGCTGAAACTGGGTCAGCGAGGGCTGTCTATCAGGCAAGACGTGGGCTCTCGGTGTCCCCACATGCAGGCCCTGAATGCAAAGATACCTTGGCAGCCTCTCCCCAGGCAGTATACAGAGGACAACAACATCATAACCCACAGCTTGGCCTTTCTATTTAGCTGCTCTGGTGGTAAATAATTCCCTACACGAAGATTTGAAAGGAGTCCCTCGGTTCTCTTCATCACTCATTGTGCTCACAGCACAGGAGAGTAGCTTTTTCAAGTTGCTTTTGAATCCATCCTTTTCACAGATAGAATGACTCTAGGAATTGAGGAATCAGCTGTTTCAAATATTGAGTGCCAGAGTTTCCCTATTACTGCTCCGGGCAACCCAGGAGCAAAATGGAAGAGGCAGGTGCAAAGACAAGCCTGGTCAAACAGTGTGGGACTGTTTGAGTTGAAAGCCAAAATCCTCCCCAGTAGAAGGAACAGTTACATGGCAAGTAATATTGCAGATCTCAATTTCAGAGTCAGAAGGAGGAAGTTCTTCTAGCCTTGATAAAAGACAGATCTCCTTTAATTCAATAGAAGTATGCTTATGTAGTACCTAATGTTTAGAAGTCAGAGGATATATTCAAGATAAAACAGTCAAAACAAAGATCTGTGTCATCATGGAGTTTATGTTGTAATGGTAGAAGCAAGACAACAAATGATGGTGAACACAGTAAATAGTTTAATAGTTGAGTTATATGGTACTAAGGTCATAAGCAATGGAAATATTTACTATAATTTGTGGGAAAGTTTCACATCTATGCAGCAAGTATGGGGCTTGAGAGTGAGATGGAGAGATAGAGATGGTTTGGATTGTAGATTTTAAAAGGCTGGTGAAGATGGATTGCATTAAACAGATAAAAAGTAAATATAAAATGAAAGCAGGTAAGAGACTTATACATGTGGATATTCCGAAGAAATGTGTTTCACAAGGAACACAGAACAATTCCAAAGGCCCTAAGGGATCAATGTATGTCTAACAGGGCCACACACAGAAAGAAGGACGAGGAAGTTGGAACATATGGGCCATCAGAAGAGTAGTAGGGAATGAAGTTGACGTGAATGCAGAAAGAGCCTTGTTGATGCACATGAGGGCTTCAGTTTTCAGCATGAGTCACATGGGGAGCCCTTGCCATGAGCTCCCAGGAAAAGATACAACATACTCTAGAACAGTAGTTTTCAACCAGAGAGGGGTTTTCCTTCCCAGGAGATACTTTGAAATGTCCAGAAATATTTTTGGATATTAAAAGTGGGATAGGATAGGGCAGAAAGATGGCTCAGTAGTTAAGAGCACTGGTTGCTCTTGTAGAGGACCAGGTCAATTCCCAGCACCAACACAGTAGCTAACAACAGTCCATAACTTCAGTTCCAGGAGAATCTGATGATCTTTTTGACCTCAGTGGGCATTACACAACATGGGTACACTTACATGCATGAAGACAATATACTCATACACAGAAGAAAAAAACAATAAATAAAATATGTCTTAAAAAATCAAATAAAAATGGGAAAGAAATACTGCTAGCCTCTAATGAATTGAGCTCAGGGACTCTCTTGACTACCCTACAGAGAACAGGATAGCCCCCCACAGGTCAGTGTCACACAATGCAGATGTCAGCTGTGGTGAACTTGAGAAGTCCAGATTAGACAGAAAGTCAAGCTTCACTTGGCTGGTAGACTCCATGCTCTTTGAGTAAAATGTATCACCAGTTTTAGCAGACATAAGCAGGCCAATGTATGCATCAGGTTTAGTGGGTCGAGCACCATGACACATTTCAGGAGTCACAAGAAAAATTGCACATTAAAACATTAGCAAATAGTTGATGATGAATTATATTATATTCCTCTTTATACCAACAATGTGGTACTTTTTAATCTGATTTTAAAAAATTTTGTTGTTGACGTGGGTTGTCATGCAACTAGACTTAAAATCACTATGTAGCCTCGACTAGCTTGGAATTAATGATCAACCTCCCCTCGGGCTAAAAGAGTTTACCACTGTGAATTAATTAGTTTTGTTTATTCATTTATTCCTTTAGTGGAAAACACTAAAAAGGCAAGCATTTCTACAGGTCCAGAACTCTTAATGTGATTTTAGAACTCATTGTGGCCTCCATAGCTTTTAGATTTGAACTAGAGTTACAGAGGGTTGTTAGCCTCCATGAGTGGGCTGGGAATTGAACCCAGGTCCTCTGCAAGAGAAGTCAGTGCTCTTAACTACTGAGCCATCTCTCTATCCCTTAGATTTGACACTCTCATGCTTTCATGGGCCTCCTGTGCATCATCTCTGTTCCCAACAATAATGACTACCATAGTGTCCTGGCAGTTCTCCTTTTAAGACAAATCGCTATGAAAATGAGTTTTCTATATGTTCAAGCAAATGACAGTCATTTCATGAAAACAGACTATGGAAGCAGGATTGACTCCAAGAGCTCATTTGTTGCAGCTTATCTGAGATAGGCAACCCAGTCTGGGGAAAGAGAGGTCTGTACCATAGTTTAAATTTGGGAATTCTTCTTAAGGCTCATTGTACAGGTTTAGTTCGTGATACTCACACTTGTTCATACTGTTTTCCTTAAAATGCAGCTCACGATATTTTTGATGAGAAAATAAACCAAGACTCTTCTGCCCTTTTATAATTTTGTACCACTTTTCGTTTTCATAGTTCTTTAAAACATTTCTATTAAACTTTATAGGAATGCTGTGAGACATAGAGAAAGAAACTTTTATCACACCTATTTCTGATATGCAAAAACTGAGGCCCAGGGGTTCCACATGACTAGTTACAGAGTTAATAAAAGATAAGAGGCACAGAATAGAAATCCAAGCCCTTGACTTCTCTTTCAGGACTGTCTTTCAAGCCATCTCTTTGTATTTTTCTCAGTGTGCCATGTGGTATCTAGTACATACTTTGCATTAAAAAGTGGTTATGAAATGAACAGCTGAACCACTTTGTTTCACAGAATAAATCATGCCCCTAAAAGAGGATGGCATCTTGTAAACACTGGTACATTTTAGATAGATGTTGATCTTTTTCTTAAAATGTCAGAAAAGAATGGAGATTATACAGACAGTGTAATTTTAGTTCACTTAAAAGAAATCCCATCATATTTTATTTTCTCCTGGGTTATTTTCATAAAATAAGAAAATAAGCATAATAATAAGGAAATACAACAAAAGACAGTAAGTGTCAAGACTCCCAATTGTCCAGAAATAACTGCTAGGGAGAGAGCCAAGTAAACTAAATTAGTCTATGGAAGACAGCTTCCTTCCTGAATTGCTCTTGTAACCTAGACTGGAGCTCCAACCAACTCCACGCTTGTGAAGAAGACTTGTGCAGTAACAAGCCAATCAGGCTAGGGGTCCATGCAATCTAGTCCTACTAGGCTCCTGCCCATGGCTTAATTATATCTTTGTCTTCAGTCACTCATTCATTTCAGCCATTCATTACAACCTTAGAATGTTCACTTAACAATTATTCTCATTTACTTTTTTCCATTTAGTAATAAATATATTTTGAGCACCTACTGTGTGCTGAACACTGTGCCTGAGAATGAAAAATTGAATAAAAACGACAGTCTGCACTATGAGAAGCACATGATTTAGGTTGATGTACAAAAGACATAAGATTGTAAGTGCCGAGGAAAGGGGATAAATGGAGAGATCACAGCAAAAATGGACTGGACTCTTATTTGATCAGTATGTTTATGTAAGCAAACCTCTTCGACTGGACTTGGGGACCCTGGTGTACAAGAGCTGGACTCAGGTGTTTGCTAATTGGTTTTACATGGATTTACATGGATACTTCTTATATTTACTGCCTATGGATACTGACTGGTCAAATTAAAAACTAAGAAAGCAAAAAAGTGTCCTGGTCAATGAACTGAGAAGTACAAGTTGTTAGGTTCAGGCTTCCCAGAATCCTAAGGGGCACACACGTGCCCACTTACCTGAGGCCCCACCCCATGGGTATAAAGGGTGGACCCCAGCCGCCATCTGCTCTCTCTATCCTCCCTCCCTCTCTATACCCCTGCTCTCTCTCTCTGTCCCTCTCTGTCTGCCTCTCTCTGCCTCCTGCCATGCTGCCTGGTCCCATCATGTGTCTGCAGGTGGCTCTCGCTGGCAGTCCCACATGGAAGTAGAGTATGTTCCTGGAGTGACCTAAGCCTCATGTGCCTTTTTTGTGGGATTTAATGCTTTCTATAACCTAACATAATGGTGCCACGACCCTGTCGGGGTTCAAGATGTTTACTCACTGGAGCTTTGGTCTGTTAGAGCGCTCACCAACTCTCACCCGGAAAAGGACTTCCTAACAAAATTTGCAACCCCTGGACCTGCCAGCCACGTATTTCTCCAGACAATCGGCTTCAGGATGAGGTACCACTCTGCTCTACCCCACTCTCCCTTCTCTCTCTCTCTCTCTCTCTCTCTCTCTCTCTCTCTCTCTCTCTCCCCCTCTCTCTTTCTTCACACTTCTGCCCCTTGTATTTTTTTCTATCCTCTCTTGGCTCCTCTCAGCCACTGATTTGAATCTCAGCTGCTGATTTGAATCCAGTGAGGCTCGCAGGCTACCTCCTTGGGTTCCCATTGCCTGCCACTCTGAACCCTGTCTGCAATTCTTGGGAGGCGGAAATTGCAGATTCTAGGGTCCCGTTCCATAAGTGACCTCCCCTGCGGACTTGGGGCGCTGAGCCCACAGGCATGTAGGTCCACGTTACTTTTCAGGCTGAGTTTTCCCAACCTGTTCTTCCTGCTCCGTACTGCTGTGTTCCCCCACCCCCACCCCGATCCCTTGTGTTCCACCAGGCTTTTCTTTCTTTTACTGTGCCCCGCTGCCACACTGCACCCGCCACACATTCCCATTCCCCAGTCGCCATGCACCACGGGGCTCCCCCCCCCCCCCCCCCCCACATTCAAATAGACTTGCGGCAGACCGTTTCCATGGCAACCGTACTAATCCACGCCCTCTCTTCATCCGCCATCTTGAGGCTGTCCAGTCCCATCACGTGTCTGCAGGTGGCTCTCGCTGGCAGTCCCACATGGAAGTAAAGTATGTTCCTAGAGTGACCTAAGCCTCATGTGCCTTTTATTGGGATTTTGTTTGTTTTTTATAACCTAACACAAGTAAGATGTTAACCTATAGTCAGAGCCTTCATAAGGTCCTCTAAGAATATACAAGGGGGAAGGATTGATTCTATTTGTAGCAGCAGGATGATTCAAGAAAGCTTTGCAAAACATGCCATTAATGGAGACATGGAAACACTTTAGGAATTTATCTGAAGTTAAAGGCAACTATAGATGGAAAAGGACAAGATGACCAAACCCATGTATGGGATATGTTGGTGTGTTCCAGTAACAAATTCAACTAATGAGTGCTTATTAATATTGAAGCAATGGTTTACATAATTTACGCACACAGAGCTGTTGACTTCTTCTACTTCTGAGGTTTACATTTGAATAAATGAAGCTCTTGTCATTGATAAGAGAGTGGCTTGAGATTACACAAGCAGTAAGATGAGCAACTAATCAAGCACTGAGTTGTCCCTCGCCAAAGCTCCATTCTCAAACCCTCTGCTGTGCTATTCACTCATTTTATTGATGGGGAAACTGGCTTAGAAGTGAAATCCTTTGCTCAACAATTATACAGGTATGACCATTGAATCTGAAACTAGATATATTTCCATGTTCATTCCATTAGTCCCCACTGTTACTTTGTGCAGAAACTCATTAAAGAGACTTTCTTATGGAGACAGAAGTGTTTTCCTTTGTTTCATTTTGTTTTCCCACAAGTCGTGACAAGAACAGAGTATACAGCCTCAAAAAAGAATGTTGCCCTTCTGGTGTGAATAGATATATCAATACAAATTGCTTCACAATCCTTTATATAATGAAAGGGAAAAATACACTCAGGCAGAAGAGTTTCAGGGAAAAATGAAATAGAAAGAAAAACAATTGGATGATAGAAGAATGATATACCTATCTTCTGGGAGGAAATGGAAAAATAAAGGCAACGGATTTCAGATTAAGACAGAGGAAGCACTTGGGGATAGACAGAAGAATAAACAGAAGCAAGGGATATACAAGATGTTGGAAATAAAGAGAGCAGCAGAGGACTCTGTAGTATAGAGAAGCAAGTAGAACACACATCAGTAAAGATGCGTCTGTCTGAAACTCACAGAAGAGAGAGATGGGGTGGGGTATTGTAAGAAATTAATGGAAGAAAAAGCAAAGAGTTGAGACTGGAAATCCCATTGGTGATAGACCACACAGCCCAGAAGGAATAGTACACGAATGAAGAAGTTACAGTGAAAGAAAAACTGTCGAAACACAAAGTAAAGAATCCACAAGGCTTAGAAAGAAAGTATTGAAAGATGAAAATAAAACCACACAGACAGAGAAATCACAAGTCACAGTTGGGGGTATATAACACAAACAGAAAGCAAAGTGTGTGGGTTCTGAAGGAGGGCCAAGTGGAGGTAACTTGAACATAAGGAAGGAATGTGGATTGAAAAAACAAAAGATTCATGAAGGAACCTGGGGCTGACAGCTCACACTTATAATCATCTTCAATGTGCCCACGGTTTTATATAATAGTCTGTACTTCTGCTCTTCTTACAGGCCAGTGTATTTAGACATGCATTCCAAACACACGAGAATGTTTTACGATTATGGGCCTACCTCTAAAAGCGCTGGTAGTCCCATGAGGGGCTTCTTGGCTCAGAGTTGTACCTTCCACCATCAGGACTATTATTGTGTTATGTACCAGTCACTACAGAAAAGCAGCTCAAGTTTGGAAATTCTAGTGGCATACTATGTTCATCAGAGTTCCCTAACTGGAACAAAACAAAATCTAAAAGAACGAAAGAGAGTAAAGTGTTTATTTTTGGTAGTCTCAGTCTGTCGTGTTGGGAAAAGTACAGTAGACAAGAAAAGCTTTTAGCAAACTTAGCAGAGAGAAGAGAGAGAGCATCTTTGTGCTGTGGACTTTCTCGTTCACCCCTTTTTTCATTCTGGTCTCCAGCCTAGGGGATCCTGCTGTCCCCTTTCTCCCTGGTCTTCACTCTGAGTTAATTTGCTCTGGAATCACTCTCACAGGGATGCCCCACCCACCATGTGCTTAAGTAATGTTCTAGGTGTCTTCAATCTATTCAGTTAATGATCATGATTAAACATTACGCATATTCATTGATGTTAAAATATAACAATAAACTATTCTCAAAAATTTTATAATGTCTAGGATAGAAAGATCACCCTATAAACATTGATTTACATGATTAAATTTATCTAGAAATCGGACTTGGAATAGTCATGTGAGTTATGTCAACAAGAAGAGTGATTTCAAAAAACAGAGGAAGACATTCTAGAACTTCTGGCCATTGATCTACAGAGAATTCATTGTATATAGCTTTTGTAATCCCATTTTCAGTGGCATTATGTGGGTATCTAGAAATTACCACGGCGCCGATCTTTACACCACAGAATCTGCTCAATACTGCCAAAGCTTTCTATTTATCCTAAGAGAGCTAACAGACAACCAGCAAGGACTATACCCTATCTTGGTAGGAAAATGTTTGATTTAGTTATATAAAAATAAAGGGCAAATGACATGCTTTGAAATGAATTTTACTTTCTTCCAAACATACACATATAAATATAGACTTATAAAAATAAGATTACTTTCTTCCAAGAATAAAATGGATTTATTGGAAAAAGTTCTTAACTCTCTTATGAAAAATCAAGGTGTTGAAAGTGGATTTGTGTGACCTATGAAACTGCATGTCCGAACTTGGAATTGAACAACAGCTATTCAGACACTGATCTTAAAATTTTCAAGTATGGTAGCACTTTGGAGGGATCATTTCTGGAATAATAATGCCAGTGTTTAAATTCTGGTTTTACCACTTAATGGGATCTTGAGCCAGTTAATTAATGTCTCTTGCACCTTCTTCTGTAAAGTGGGGATACTAACAGTGCTTCTCAGAGTAAGTCAGCAGGACTCAGTGAGTTGGTGTAGGTCAAATGATTTCACAGTGCCGGGGACAGGGAGATTATTCTCTACACCCTGGCTTTCATAAGAACAACCTGCCAGAAGGAACTGACAATAAATGAGCAAGTAAGAATAGAGATGGCAAGAGAGAAACCAATATCTTCTAATTATTCCAATGAAATAACTTGCATGAATGTCTCAACTGCTCTAATGCTCAAGCATAATGTAAAGTGAGTTCTTAAATTCGTCTTACAAGGGTACTAAAAATACTTTTTGGAGATCTGTTTCCTTCCTGTGGTTTGAGGATGATAGTCTTTGTGCTTCTATTATCTTCTTAGTTATAAAACCACTGGGGAGGGTTCAAAACAAATGCACTTCCTGTTCTTACCTTGAAAGAGTTTCACAAAGTCCTTAGGGCCCAGGATCCATAAATACCACTTTTTCAAAGCACTCTACTACATTTTGGTGATCATCTGGGTTTTGTGACCATTGATGAAATTCATGTCCTGAATCCATAAATCAATGCTCACAATATTTTACACCTAATGTCAAACCTAACTCCACATTAGCCCTCATTCCAACCTTTTGGCCTCAATTGGGATGATTGACAAGGCTAAGCACAAGGTGGGGTAGGCTGCCTTCTGAAGAGGTGGTTTCAAACTTTGGCCAGATGTCAGATATAGTTCCCAGGGGAACTCTTATGCAAGCTGAAACCACTCCTGTGTGTCCCACTATAATGTTCATCGATTCCTGTTAGATTTCTCTCAGGTTCATGTAGTGTGTACATAAGCTATAAGTGAGCACACAGCATGACATCTTGGAAATATTTAGAGCACAGCCAGTGGAGCCCAGTAGGCCACTAATCCTAGTGTAGTCCACGGGACCAGCTGCTTTAGTCTAAGGTTTCCAAAAGGAAGAAGAGTTTTAACTAGACCTTAAAACCTTAAAGGATTTCTATTAGTTCCTTTTCTGCAATAAAACACCATGAACAAGGCAACTTATAGAAGGAAGAATTTATTTGAACTTATGATTCCTGGGTTAAGGGTCTATAATGGGGCTGGGGTGGGGGGATCATAGCAGAGAAAGGGAGTCAGAGCAGAAAGCAGTCACATCTTCAAGCAGATACAGGAAGTAGAGTATGGTGGAAATCTGGCAAGGCTTAAGAACTCTCAAAGCCTACACACAGTGGTATGCTTCCTCCAGCAAGGCCACACCTCCTACCACCTCCCAGATAGCAACAGGACTGCAGACAAAATACTTGGAGCAAATGAGGGACATCCTTGTTCAAGCCACCATACTGTGACAGAATTTGCACAGATGGGAACTTGGTACTTGACTGGAAAACAGTAAAGCTTCCTAGTCCAGGGCTGGAGAGATGGCCTTGTGGTTAAGAGCACCGAGTGCTCTTGCAGAGGACCTGGGTTTGATCCGCAGCACCCACATGGTGGCTGAGAACCGTCTTTGACTACAGTTCCAGGGGAATCCAAGACCCTCTTCTGACGTCCACAGTATTGCACGACATGGGTGCACAAACCTACATGCAGACAGTACATTCGTACACATAAAAAAATATTAATAAAAGCTTCCTAGTCCAGGAAGGGTCAAATGGTACATATCTTGATGATAGTAAGTTAGAAAAAGGACTTGGTATGTCCCTCATGGCATAATGCAGTCCATGAATAAAAGGGGCCAGAAACTAATTAGTATGGCAAGACTTGGATAGGCAGCTCAGTCACTGAGATGGAATCTAGTATTGATAAGCCCCTAATATATGTCAGTGTTCTTCCTACAACATATCCATCACCTCACTCCACCTCCATCACCTCACCCCACCTCCATCACCTCACCCCACCTCCATCACCTTACCCCACCTCCATCACCTCACTCCCACCTCCATCACCTCACCCCCACCTCCATCACCTTACTCCACTATTGGCAGCTGATTACTGGGTGGGCAAAGAAATGTTGGTCATTAAGGGAGAGATTCTAGATAGGCTGACTAGACTTCAGTGGATGAACTTGAACCTAGGGACATCTGTATACAAATGTTTGACCGATAGGTCTTAACCTACTACTGTGTGATGGAATCGATGAAATCCAGTGGGAGGGAGGTGTGCGCTATGGGAATGTGAAGTTGGGGAAGGGGGATAAAGATGATTAAGATTTTATGCATGAAATACACAAAAATTCAATAAAAATGTATGACTTTCATTTGGGACAAAAATGAAAAATGACTTCATGGAGAAAGTAGCATTTTCAGTTTCTTGTCTTGAACAGAGAACAAGCTTTGGAGACTGGCAATGGAGAAGGTAAGCAAAACAGAGTGGAGAAATGACGTACACACCTGGACAGAAGGGATTAGTCTACCATGGACTCTGGGTTACTGAGGCTTATCTAGTTCTCCTAACCAAGCTGTTACATCTGTGTTTTAAATCTAAATTCACCTTGAAGATTCAGGACCCAAACTACCTTTGTCTAAAGGGGTAGTTTCTCCCTGAAGCCTTTTTTTTCCCAGTTCACAGTCAAACATACTCTTTCAAAGCTATCAAAATCTCCTTGCTGTCTTCCCGGAACACCACACATTCTTCTTTGCTAAGAAGGAAGAGTGCAAGGGTTAAGATCACTGGTTGCTCTTGAAGAGGATCTGGGTTCCCAACACCCTTGTCATGGATAACTCCAGTTCTGGGGATCTGATGCTCTCTTCTGACCTCTGCAGGCATTTCCCAACACGGGTGCCCTTACATACCGGCAGGCAATACACTCATACACATAAAATAAAAGTAAGAAACAATCTATTTTTTTAAAAAGAAAAGTAAGACTGAGAAAAGGTCAGTAGAACTATGATAGGAATGAAAGAAACAAAAAGAGATTATGGGAGGGTTTATTTGGGGTTATAATTTGGGCAAGGATTTAATCCAGCTCAGTGGAGAAGGGACTGTGGCAGGGACATGAAGCAATGGATGTGAGAAAAGCAGACAGAGGACTAGAAGGAGGGCTGGGATGGGAAACTTTGAGGCCTGCCTCAGGACCTGTTTTCTCCAGCTAGATCCTAGTCAAGACCTGACCCAGCTGAGGACTAAGTGTTGAAACACATGAACCCATAGGGGCATTGCATATTCAGTTCTCAACAGGTGAATCTCCTACAGTTCAGAACAGCTATTTGATTTTTTTCAAGTGTAACTGCAATAAGTAATAAAAAAAAATCATGATCCAGACACAGATGATGCTGTGGTTTTATCTCAACAACTCTGAGACTTGTGACTAAACCTCAGATAAACAGACAGAAAAAATGGTTACATAGCAGCCCCTTGCTAAGGACTAAGGGAATAGAAAGGAGGGGAGAATAAACACACATGGCTCCCCCAACACACAGCATAAGTGTGTACAAGCAAATTACTACCATCTCAGTGAGCCTGCACCACTGTCCATTGGCTAACATATTCTAGAGGGACTTGAAGGGATCCAGGAGAGAATGAGTTCTCAGTTCAGTGAGTAGTGAGGGAAAACGTGAGAATTACTGATTATCCCACTGTCCTCTTCAAACCTCCAAGGAACCAGGAGGTAAGCTGTGTATTTTATCTCTTTCCTTTTTCAGGAAACTTTTTGTTTCTCATAACTTTTGACCTAGATTGTGTTTCTTTTCCCTCTGGTGTTCCACTAAGTGCAACTAGAGACGTGACAAGACTCAGCCTTTGTTAGAGAATACAAAAAAATTGCACACACGTTATGCACTTCTACGCAGAAAGGCCCCCTTTGTCTTCCACGGGGACCTTTGCTCAAATTAAATTGCCTTCTGTCTGTTGTCACCACAGCTCTCTCCCTATATGCAGGGCTCCAGCTATTGAGATAAATGAGTGGAGCCCAAGTTGTTGGGTCAGGCCACAGGAGACATCTCAGTTGTTACCTTCTCCCAAAAAGAGCAGATTGTGTTTCTGGCCCTGAAGGTTCTACTCTCCTTTATAGGACAGTGCTGATGTCTCCACATCTCCTACTCTTTGTGCAACTTCTATAGCAAGATCAGACATCTCCGTGACAATAGAGCAGCTGAAAATGCAGTCTCCACTTTTGGTTGGGTCCAGACTTCCTCCAATTAATTCTGTCCACTCTATCTGAGCATTAGAGATAAAGTATACTACTTTAAATTTAACCTCAGTTTTTACTCAGTTTTTCACAAGCCTATTTTTCTGTTGCTTGGATGAATGTAGTTATGGGGGGTGCATTCATTGTATGTATTTATTGAACATGGGGCTGTATCACATAAGGACATTTTCATGTAAGCATTTACACATACTGAGCCTCTCTAGCCCATGTCCCCTAACCCTCCCCTCTTTTACATCTCTCCCTTCGGGTTAGTCCCCTTTGCTCCCCAACGTTGTTCCTGCCTTCATGTCTTCTGCGAATGCATGGTGTTTTCTGTTCATTGCTCCTATAAATCTAAGATGAACATGTGAGAGAAAGCACATGTACTCGATGGCTTCAGTTGTCAACTTGACACACGTGGGTAGAGGGACCATCGTTTGAGGAATTTCCCCAATTGTATGGAGCCATGACCATGTCTATAGGGCATTTTCTTCATTTTTGGGTGATATGGGAATGTCCAGCCCATTGTGGGTAGTTGGAGCCCCCAGAAAATGGTGCTGTGCTGTATAAAGCAGGCTGAGTCCAGGCCAGCAAGCATGCCTTTCTGTTAACTTAGTGACTGTAAAGATAAATGAGCTCTACTGTGGCGATTCTATGTATGCCTACATTATGAACTGAACACAACCTGCCAGCCTCAACTGTATCTTCACCCCCACCTCCCAAACCTGACCAGTTCCTCAAAACATGTCTCTAAGATCAACGTTTTTGTTCACTTATTTTTATTCTTACTTTCTCCCAATGAGAGGGATCAAAAATACATTGTATTCCCAGTCTTGGCTTTTCTTGGCCCGATATGGTACACCTGGTTCTATGCATGTTGCTATACACACATGATAAGGTTTTATTTTCTTTATAAATGAACAAGACTCCATTCTGTTTAGATTCCATGTTTTCTTTATCCATCCATCTATCCATCAATTAACATCTAGTCTGGTTCAGTATCTTGGCTATTGTGATAATGCTAAAATAAATATGAATGCCCAGGTATCTGTGATAGGTTGACATAGATTAGATATTTCCCCAATAGTGATTCCTTGCTATTTCTATTTTTAGGTGTTTTTTAGTTGTTTTGTTGGTTTTGTAGAACCCTCCATACTAAGTTCATGGTAACCCAATTGATAGACATTCGCACCAAGAGTAAGCTTTCTCCTCACACCTTCTCCAGCACTTGCTTCTCACTTGTTTGCTTGTAATTGTTTTCTTTGTTTGGTTTTGGGGTGATAGGCATGTCAGTCACGGTGCAATGACATTTCAGTGTGGTTTTTGTTTGCAATTCTTTGATGGCTAACAGTATTAAACACATTTTCATAGACTTATGGACCATTTCTTCTTTTGCAAAATTCAATGCAAATCACTTGTCTATTTTTAAAGCATTTTAAATTTTATTTTATGTGTATGGTATGAGTGGTTTGCTCTATATATGTAAGTATATCAGTGGCATGCAATACTAATTGCCATTTTTAATTTTTTAATTGAACTATTTAAAAAATTTTCATGTGTATGTGCATATACCCATGTGGTGCAGTGCCTGCAGAGGTCAGAAAAGGGCATTGGATACCCATAGCTAGAGTGCTAGAGTTATGGATGGTTCTTAGCTGCCATGTGGGTGCTGGGAATCAAACCCAGGTCCTCTGCAACAGCAACCAGTGTTCTTAACTGCTGAGCATCTTCCAGGTCCACCATTGCCTATTTTAAATAAGGTGTCTTGGAGTTTTTATTGTCACTTGTTTTAGGCCTTTACACCTTATGGATGTTAACTCTTTGTCAGATAAATAGCTGCCAAATTTTCCATTTCTAGATCAACTCTTCATTTTGTTGTTACTTTTGCTATTCAGCTTTGTAGTTTGGAGTCATCTTACTTATAAAATTAAATTTGCCTTTTTCCTCTATGCTTTTAGAAAATCATACAGAAAATAATTCCCTATACCAATCTTGTATATGTTTCCTGAATGTTTTATTCTGGTAGTTTATTCTTGTGTATTTTATTCAGGGTTGGAAGTCTTGCATGGGCACTCTACTGAGTGTGTTGCATGTCTCCCATGTTGTGGAAACACATAAACACAGATGCAAATACACATCACAGTACCTCCGTATCCTGGGAATATACCCAGTTAAAAACATTCCTGATGAAGCTCAGTGGTAGGGGCCACTGTGTTACTATTTCTTACCACCCATGAGATTTCAAACAGTTACCTAAGGGTAGAGCCACCAGGTTAGGTAAAGTGTGATGCCCAGACTCTGAGATCGGGCACTTCAGGTTTCCAATACTCTGGCTTACTGGCTAATGTTTACTGGCTAAGAGATTTGCACATATTAGCCCAACTTTTATATTTTTTAATATTTTAATTATTATTTTTGTATGTATATGAGTATTTTGCCTGGATATATTTAAGTGTACTCATGTTTTGCAATGTCTGTGGAGTCCAGAAGAGGATGTTGGATCCCCTGGAACTAGGACTACAGATGGTTGTAAATGGCCATATGGGTGCTGTGAATTGAACCCTGGTCCTCAAAAAGAGCAGACAATGCTCTTAATTGCTGAGCCATGTCTCTAACCCCAAGCCTCAGTTTTCTCCTCTGCAAATGGTAGTATTAAAGGCAACTGCCCCAAAGACTTCACTGGAGGGTTAAATAGGATAATACATCTAAAACAACCTAGCACAGTGCTTGGCACATGGTGATTGTTCAGAGACTGATTCATTTAATACACATACACTTAATCATTTTGTTATCATTTTTATTGTTTTATGGTAGTAGTAGTAATATTTTTAATAAGTACCATAAAAGATAAATCTTTAAAAATTATCAAGACCTAAGACTGGTTTAAATAGAACTACTGCAGATGACTCATTGCTTTCACTCCCCCAATCTCTCCCATTTTATTATTATTATAGGCAATAGTGGAGTTGATATTAGTTCACCTCTGCTACTGTCAGGAACATTATTGTTGCCCGATTGTGTCCTTTACACAAAGTCAGCATCATGGTGCAGGAACAGACCAGTCTAGTTTGGATCCAGACATTGCATCTCACTATCCTCATGACAGGAAGCTGAACAACAGTCTTGCTATTAGAGACCTCGGAAGACTGCTCAGGTTTGTGGTGGCAGTGCATGGGTCATACGGAATGTCACGGATAGGTTCATTCATTTTGGGGTTTTCTATATTGTCTCTAGACCAACTCACATCTCCTTGGGGCAGAAGATAATTGTCTCTAATCACTGTACTTTTTTTCCCATTTGGTGAACAACTTTAAAAATGAAAAAAAAAAAACAATCTCTGCTGACATGATGGCTGATAATTTCTAAGTAATGCATTCTATTCAAATGTACTATCTGACCTGTGGAAGCACAGCTGCCATGCCATGAACCTTGACTTTGGGTATAAAAATAAGGGAAGGGAGGAATTGCATAACCCAGTTACACAACTGCCAGTAACGTTACAGGCAATGTTTAGAACAGTGACTCTCCAGCTCTGATGTTGTAACAGACCAGAATGCTTGCCTATTTCTGGAAAGGGTGGAGTCACTCAATTCCCAGAAAGAGTTTAAAGCAAAACAAATAAATCATATTACTTCAAGTCTGTCTTAGAATTTCTGCACAGGCATACAGCAAGTCTGTAACACCACTAGGACAAGAACAAGGATCTGCAAAATCCTAGGCCCCACACATAAGTGATTTAGTGTTAAGAAATGACCTAGTCTTCAGTCTTGTTATATCTTACACATTTCATAGTAATAGGACATCAAAACCCTTAGCGTTTTTGAGTAACTGCTTAGTACCTTGTACTTTATAAGCATTTTGAATAAATGCTGAATATACCATCCTTAAATGATAGGTGGACAAAGAAAGACATAAGTGATAAGTGACTTTCAAGGTCAGATGATATCAAATAACTTTTAACAGCTGTATGATCTATTTCTATGCTCTCTCTCTCTCTCTCTCTCTCTCTCTCTCTCTCTTTGCTATGGGCATCTTTCAATTTAAGTTTTTTCAGATTTATCTTTTTCATTTATTATAATATTTAGGATAAGGATTCCCCTTCTGAGGCTGGGGAGATGGCTCAGTGATTCAAAGCACTGGCTGCTCTTGCAGAGAAACCTGGTTCCATTTCAAGCACCCATATGGCCACTGACAAAGGTCTCTAACTCTGGTTTCAGGGGATCTGATGCCTCTTCTGAATTCCATGGACAATTCCATGACATGAGTGCACATGTATACATTTAGGCAACACGGTCATACACAGAGAAAATAAACATAATAAATAAAATATTAAAATTAAATTCCCTTTCTTCCCCTTCTGTCATGGTCTATATTCAGCATATTTTTAACATGTTCTGCTCTAACAGAACTATCTCTATAAGTTACTTCCACTATGCCCTACATATTGGCATAATGTGTGTGTGTGTGTGTGTGTGTGTGTGTGTGTGGTACATACCACACTTCCCTTGTCAAAGTGATCTGATCTCTGTAAAACTTTTGTAGCATTGTTTTGCCATTTACTCTGTCTCTTTTTGCATTTCGCATTGTGCTTGCAACAAGACGTCTTCTCTGTAAATGGTAGATGGCAGGATAAGCATAAAGAAGAAAAATTTCTGTGACAGAAAGAAAGTGAGAACTTTATATACATAAATTACTTCATCTGCTAACAAATCTGAGAGGCAGGTATTATCCCTCCTCAAAGAAGAGGCAACAAAACAGGTACTGTGAGACATGAGATGAGAAGACAGACCTGTCTGACTCCTAAAGCTCATATTATCTCTTCCAAAATTAGGGGAAGAACAGCTATTCATTATCACATGCAAAAGCAGTTAACTGAAGTTCCCAGATAGAAAATAGAAGGAAGAGAGTGAAGAGAGAACACATACCAACTGATATAGAAGTTGGAATTCTGAAACTTCAAGGCAACAGGGCAAGAGAGAAAACAGAGGCAGAGACAGTGTGAGACGGGAGATATGGAGACAATGAATGAATGTTTACTAGGCAAGAACCAACTCGGTGCTCAATAAAGACATCGTAAAGCAGCTCACTAGGTAGGGGCACTTGCTGCCAAACCTGGCAACCTAGTTCAGTCATCAGCACTTACATGGTGGAAGGAGAGAATTGACTGCCATACCTGTCCTGCCATCCTCTGACCTCTGCAAGTGTGCTGTGATGTATAGAGACACACAGACATAGACACACATACACACACACACACACACACACACACACACACACCTGCATGCAGTAAAGTAATGAATGAATAAATAAATATATGTTCAGAAAAGAGAGAAGGAGGAGGAGGAGGAGGAGAAGAAGAAGAGGAAGAAGAAGAGGAGGAAGAAAAAGAAGAAGAAGAAGAAGAAGAAGAAGAAGAAGAAGAAGAAGAAGAAGAAGAAGAAGAAGAAGAAGAAGAAGAAGAAAAGAAAGACAGAAAGATGGTGGTAATGAAATTAAAGAACAGAGCTGAACTTCAGACACTTGGAAGAGTTTTGTTCAAAAACTGTCCTGGGAGCTGCAGAAGGAAGAGCATGAACAGAAACTTGCAGCAATGCAAAGGAGGAGACTATCTTGGGGCACATGCCACAGTTCAGGAAGGACTTCGGAAATTAAGTTCCCGTGAGTCCTGTCAGCCTGGCCTGAGTGTCCCTTCCATAGGCAGGACAAGCATAGGTGGCATTTTAAGAAACAAAACAGGAAGGAAGCAGGAACCAACCTCCAATAGCAAATTTTATGCAGAGTTTACTCTGAGCTGACAAGAATTCACAGATGGCAAGAGGCACAAAGGTCAGATGGTGCTTCCATAACTCGCAGTGTGGGAGCCTGTGATATATTACTTTAAATGTCAAATGTGGGAAACAAGGATAATTGCAAGCATTAGTCCAAGAAGTGCTGGATTTAGGCAAACTATATTTCTTTCCTTAAGATTATTCAAAGTGGGCAAGTATAAAAATTGCTAAACTGGAAGAGAATCTTGTAAAACTGACACATAGGATTAATTTAAAATCTTTTTAAATACATATGCATGATGGAAGGTATTCTCAGGATTATGCAATTTGGCAAAAGTGGTATCCTTCCTTTCTGGAGATTCCAACCAAGTTTGATAGCAACTCCTTGGACTCTGTTGAATTTTCCTGAATCCTTAGTCCCACTGGGCACTCAAGGTGTCATGCTCATTGCTGGAAAATACACTCATCATATAGATAAATAAACAGGTCACGCCATGAAGAGAGTCAGGGACAGCCTGGCACTGGTGGTACCAGGTCACTGTTCCCTTGTCCCCACAGTCATTTTCCTACCACTCAACTGATCTCAGCTAAATCATTCCCAGAAAAGGAGAAGTGTGGTAAAATTATTAGTGAATGGATAATTGGCTACTTAATGAAAGATCTCTTATTCTCATATAATATAGTAGGTTTCAAAATGCTAGAACTATATGTTAAGCATAATGGAAAAATGCACATGATAGAGCTCTATAGTTATAGAATAGAAATACTGAAATGGATGATTACAACCCTGGCGTTCTCCAGATGAGGACACTGTCCTGGAGAGTTGAGCCTGCTAGAACACCAGAGGGGTGACCTGAACCTCAGCAAATCCTCTGATACATGTTTGAGGTTTCCCTTTGGTGTGCCTTCTAATGACACCTTCACATTTTTTTAAACATCCCCATCTCTCTAATGTATTCCTTTCATTCTCTGACTTCTTTTTTTCCTACAATAAAAAAACATCATCGACACCTATATAAATGTATTTATTTTTACTATAAGTGTCAATGATTAGTAAATATTAATTAGACGCCATTAGTAGAAATAACCAAGAAAACAAGCACATCTCTACTAAAAGAAATTCACTCTTCTTATTTATAATCAAACCAGTGTGTTTCTACAGCAGACATTTCCCACCGGGGAACAATAGACTTCAGAAGAGTTGGGGTAACTATTTTAAAGGTCCAAACTACTAAATTTTATCTGTGAGTACTTACTTCCCTACAACCCCTCAACAAGAATGAAAAGAGAATCCTAGAAGACTGAAAATAGCAATTTTGCACAGGAGAAATTGGTGTTTTCCAGAGAAAGTCATTTATTGAATCCTCATAAGTCAGTGAAAAGATAAATACACAAATTGCAAATGGAGCTAAGTTAGATTTGGTTACAAATGAACTTGAAAAGTCAGAAAAATTAACCCAGAGACAGATATCTCAGAGAGTTCATGGCCAATGATGATATTTTTCTGATTTAAGTTTATGCTAAGTCTTAGCTACCAAGGTGTCAATGGAGATGGAATGTGTGCACAGAATAGGTAGATGTGGGAAATTCTAAACTATTGTCAGATTAGAATATCTAAATGGGTATCAGAAGCTCCAATCAAATAGAATAAACTCTTCTCCATAGAACTGAGAAGACTCTAATGTACAGTGCAAAAGAATATGAAATCATCTGATACGTAAGACCCCTCCTTTTCCTTAACAAGAATGGTCACATATTCCATTTTGCTGACCTTGCTTGGGCTGGCATGAAACTTAGCAGTGCATCTCAAGGACAAATCCTGTAGCCATATGAAACATATTATATGACTTTCTGTTCTATTAAAGAGTCATTACAAGCAGGGCATGGTGATACACGCCTTTAATCCCAGCACTGGGGAGGCAGAGACAGGTAGATCTCTTGTGAGTTCAACCCAGCCTGGTCTACATAGTGAGCTCCAGGCCAGCTGGGACTAAAGGGAGACTCTGTCTCAAAAAGACCAAAAATAAATAAATAAAAAGAGTCATTCCTAGATCTATTTCTGCAAAAAAAAAAAAAATAAAGTTACTTGTAGAATAATTTTAAATACAGATGCATAAATTCTGATTTTCAATCAGAATTTCAAGCAAGACAATCCATATAGATGTATACATACAGAAAGACATAAATGAAATCATAATTATTGATTAAGTATTTGCTTAAAATCAAAGTTTGGAGCATGGTAAACTTTATCATCTTTTTATTTAATATTTATATTTTATGTGTGTGAATGTATCGCCTTCATATACGTAAGTGCACCTGTGACGTGTAATGCCTGCAGAGTTCAGAAGAGGGCATTGGCCCTGGAACTGGAGTTGAGGGCAGTCATTAGCCACCATGCAGGTGCTGGAAATTGAACCTGGGTCCTCTGCAAGAACAGTCAGTGTTCTTTACTGCTGAGCTATCTCTCTAGTCTTAACTTTATCATCTTGACATATTACTTTTTTATTGGTTATATTAAAAGATTTCTTTTAAGCTGCCAGATATGCACACTAAAAATAAAATACAAATAAAAGGCGTGAAAAAGGAATTGTGATATATTTTTTAAAAGACATAGACACAAAGAATAAAACTACATAACTTTTTCTAACTTTCAGGTCTTACAACAGAAAAGATTTTCTAACCTTTGAAGAAGGAGTTGTTTTTCCCTCATAAGAAAAGAAGTCAATATTGCTTTTCCAAACCTTTATTTTTCACTTATTCCTACATAGTGCCCCCCAGGGAATCCCTTGAACAGAAAGAATTTGTTCTTTTCTGTATAGTTGTGAAGACATCAAAAGAAGGGCCTGGGGTGGGGTCAGAGGAATCCATCCAAACATTTGTGTCTATTACCACAACATAACTTGCCATAATAATTAGAATTGTTTAAATGCCTGTACTTCTCATTGCTTGTGTTTTGTTACTAGAATTTAAAAGGTATCCCTGGATAAACTGCTAACCTGTGAAAGGAAACAGCCTGAACATACCAGAGTCCAACATGACATATCAAGAGAAAATAGACTATTTTGCTTCTCACCCACTTGTGCCCCTTTCCCAAAGCCTAGGGAAAACCTGCAGAAGAGGAGGTGTGGTAGAATGTAAGGGCTGAAGAGATTGGGGTAAATTGTGAGACTGCAGCAATATTGACTGGACTCTTATTTGATCAACATGCTTGTTTGTGCATACAAGCCTCTCCAACTGGACAGTGGGGATCTTGGATTGTACATATTTGGACATAGCTACTTACAAATTGGTTTTACATGAAGGTTGCTTGTATTCATTACTTATGTTTGACAGTTATCTTACCTCATGGTTGGTTTTGGAGGGCATAAATTGGTTTTAGTGTAAAAAATAAAATCCTAGGTCTGCCCTGCCCCCACCTGGCACTCAAGATAGGTTTAAACAATTAACTATTCAAGACCTGGGTTCCTTCGTAGTGCCAACCTCTCCCATAGGCTTGTCTGTCTCTCAGAAGAAATAAAATAAAAAAGGGGGAGAAGTGGGAAGTTCCCATTTGAATTAGGGGCTAGTTCCCAGCTAACATCCCTCAGGACACAACATGGAAGTCATGAGATTCCTCTGACCCCGCCCCAAGAGGGAACAACTTGGCCCAGGCACCCGATGCTAGGTGGAGCAGCAGTACACGGTGGCGGAAGACTGGGGGTCTGTGATTGGCTCTGGGAAATGATGTCATTTGCTTATAAAAGTGACTTGTAGCGGGCAATAAAGCGAATTCCCCATTACCATCATTACACAGAATTCCCAGTCCATTATTTTGCATGTAAACAGGCCAAAGCAGGCCTGGATTTTGAGTGTCACTGGCCAGTGGGTTAGACGGGGGACCAGAGCAGGGCGGGGGGTGGGGGGGTGTCTATCAGATCACCAACCTGGTAAGCTACCTTGGGGTTGGACAGAGACCAATCAGGTCACCAACCTGTGGAGTGAATTGTGAGTGGGTGTAGGCTGAAAATAGGCCATCAGCCATCAGCCTGAAATTCCTGTCCAGAGACCAGCAGTCTTGGGGCAGGTGGGAAAGCATGACTAGACAGGAGGCATTCCGCCACCCAGGTTAAGGACCTGAGTTGGAAGTACTTCTCAAATTGGGTAACAAAAGTAACCAACTGACTTCTGTACCAACGGATCACTCCACAGCCACTTGGAACCCTTAGCAGGACCTCATTGTACCTACTCATAGCAATAGAAGCTTCCCACAAGGGCAGATAGTACAAACAAGTCTTAGTCTTGGGAGCAGAGGATGGATCATCCAATCTTGTCTCTCTCTCAGGCATGGGGAAGATAGAAGGACAAGACTTGGAGAAACAGTCATTGTGGCTTCCTTCTGGTCATTCCTGTCTTGTTGCTATGGGTCATAGAGTGTTGTTCATGTAAGACAACTTAATGTAGCAACTATCTGGCTTTGATTTAATTACATGGAGTGATAGTTTCTTAGGTGAAAACAACATGATCCTTTTCCTAAACACAGGTTTAATTTTCAACAAAACACTTCTCACATAAACACTATGTTGTTTCTAAACCTTATTGTCATTCCCAGAGTTGCTTGCAGCCTTTCTGAAACCCATTATTTTATAATTATAATCAAGACTATTAGAACAGGATAATTTGTGCCGAAAAGCACATTTACATGAAGACTTGTCCCTTAATACTGTCACATCAGGGTGCATTTCAGATTCTGTTGAAATAAAGAAAAGTTGCACAATCTGCCTTTTAAACCTTTAGTTACTAGATGGCATGAGAGTCTCTCACTGACCTTGCCCAAATGATTTTCCCTCAGTGCTCCAAAAGCCCCAGCAAAAAAAAAAATCCCAGCCACCACAGCAAGCCATTATGTGGTAGAACATTTCCAGACATTTCAATGCCTTCAGGCTAGAGAGATGGCACAGTGGTTAAGATTACTGACTATTCTTACAGCAGACTCAGGTTTAAATATCAACAACCATGTGGTGGCTAACACACAGTCCAGGTATGGGTCAAAAGCTCGGTAAATATTAATTCTGTCATGATTGTTAATACATTGAAAGCTGTATGACCTACGGCCAGCTGTTCACTCTCTACAGAAATCTATTTCTGTGTTGTTACCAAGTGAACTCAACCAAGAAGGTGTTGTTACCCATTTCATGTATTGGAACGTGGACCTCAACACACTTGAACGAATTGTTAGAGACCATATAGTAAATGGAGAATCTAGATTCTATTTTTTCTGCCCTATGGGACTGTTCCACTGCAAAGTCTGACCTTTGTCCACTGTAAATACTGGGAACAGTCTCTTTTGTCTCTGTCTTAACTTTCCATTCTCCCTGGCTGGGAGTTGATTGACTGAGTTGAAGTGTACATGTGAGACTTCCTGCCTTAGGGGGTCTCCAAGATTTCAGTTAGCAAATCAACTTCATGCCAGGGTGGCGATCTTTCTCCTTCTTACAAGTAACTCCCTTTGAACAAGTAAATTAAGAGTTATGCTATGTTTCCACACCACTATCTTTTCTCTTTAATTAGCCATGTGGTGCCGGAGAGAATGACCCTCACTGTTCAAGTAATTTTCATATTAGACAGATTAGGAAACCTATTCTAAATTACTTTGGGGCAATATAGTACTACCTAAATTAAAATCAAATCTGCTCTATGCATTTACTTGAAGAGCAGTTAAATAAAGTTAGTCTCATTAGCACATCATTTTAAAATTTGTAACCCCTTTCTTTAGTAACAACTAGAATAGTATAATGGTAGGAATATGAAAGTCAGGCTTTCCAGTTATTCTAAATTTCCAGCACATCTTCAAAAGGGACCACTTGAACTATGGATACTTAACAGAAATTGTAAGCCTCAACTGCTCAGTTATTTGAAACTTTAATTTAACAAAGTTAAAACAAGACATAATCTGGTACCCATAGGAAACTCAGTCTGATGAGCATACTCTCCTGCTCCATTTTCAAATAGTTCAACTTGAATTCCATATCAAAGTATACTGCAAAAAGTGTTCTCAGACTACATTAGTTTAATGCTCTCATTGAGTTGGTTTTCAGTGAGAGATCCCCACCATTTAATGAAAGCTTCAAAGGATCCCTAATTAAAAGCTACCTGACGGAAATACCAGAGTGAAGAATGTTGGGAAATTGCTATAAAGACAAAAACAGATAAACCTTTCAACTATCTCACTTGAACAGGGCCGTTAGCTTGAGTACGAGTCTTGTGGAAAAGAGATCTGAAGTGGGGAGGTTCCAACCATTATTAACAGAAGAAATAAGAATTTCCAAGCACTGCTTTCCTATCCCATAGCTCCTGCTTCAGCCCAGCACCTATCCTCTGGCTCAAAACTCATATATGAGCTCTAGTTTTAAGCTCTCATCATAACAAAATAAAGATAAGGACCAGTAGCCTTCAAATTCTGATACAAACCAGAAAGAAGGCATTATGGAAACTATTTGAAACAGTCAGTACCAAATAGTTTTAAGTCCAAATTCTGCTGTTTCCTGTCTGTTATCTGTGGGTATGTTAACAAAAAAAAAAAAAAGCCCTGAAGTCTTGGTTTTTTAATATGGTGTTATATGGGGCTGGAGAGATGGCCTAGCAGTTAAGAGTGCCGACTGCTCTTGCAGAGGACCCAGGTTTGATCCCCAGCACCTACATGGCGACTGAGAACCATCTGAAACTCCAATTCCAGGACAACTCCAGTTCCAGGGGAATCCGATACCCTCTTCTGACCTCCGTGGCATTGCACGACACGGGTGTACACACCTGCATGCAGACAGTACATTCACACACATAAATAAATTAATTAAAAAATATATGGTGTTATATGTTTCTGTCAAATTGCTACAAATTGCATAAAGCAGAACAGGACTTAAAAGTATTCATTAAAGATCATTATTTTGAGAGAATGCCACTCCTTCTACAAAGTTTTGAAATACAGAGTCAAGAAATCAAATGGAATAAAGGGTTGAGAATGAGCCTCTATGCAGATGTGGAAACAGGGGACGGTCAGGGAAATTCAGAACTATAGAAACAGCTGAGATCTGTAAAACTTAAGCCTTTTTTAAATAAATATTTTATTTATTACTTTTATTTTATATGTATGAGTGTATTGCCTGCTTGTGTGTAAGTGCACCTGCATTGTGCAGAGCCTGCAGTGGTCAGAATTTTTTGGATCCCGTAGAACTAGAGTTATAGATGGTTGTTAGCCACCACATGGGTGTTAGGATTCAAACCTGAGTCTGCTGTAAGAATAGTTAATAATCTTAACCACTGTACCATCTCTCTAGCCCTAAGGCATTGAAATGTCTTAACTGGGAGATACAGAAGACAACATCACATGCTTATCCATGTGCTTCTCATATGAACAGGCATTGCCTGTCTACTGTATCAGGCATTGTGCTCAACACTGAGGAAACAAAGACTAAATAGACATGGCCTTAGCCACCACAGAGCGACTAGGGAATTTAAAAATCCACACATGATGTTCCAGAAACCCATTAGCAATTTTTCAAAAAGCTGTAGAGTTCAAGAGGAAGCTGAAATCAGGCAACTCATCAGTAGAAGCCAAGTAAAAAGAAACTATTTGCTTGTAGTCACAGGACCTCCTATAGACCTACAGGCTGGGCAAACAACTAGGATTAAAATATTGTCATTGCAAAGACTACTCATTACTTCTCTGTGACTACCCATTAAAAAGCCCTTGAAGGATAGAGGAACCCTTGAACTAAATATGTATTGGTTATGCAGGGCCCTAAGATTAATACCTAAAACATACACACACACACACACACACACACACACACACACACACACACACACACATAGTGTAGCTAGCACTCAGAAAAGTGAAACCCAAGGCACACAGCTAGTAAGCGCTGAGTTTTGGAATTCTCCAACAGACACACTATCCAAAATACCAGATGGTATCTCTGGAGTCAGTACTGGAAAACAGTGTTAAAACTTTCAGTCTTTCTTCTTTTCTCTTTCTTACCCTGATTAACTTTATTGCTCATGTACACTTTGTTGAAGCTCCCCCAAGTACTTTATGGAAAGAGATGTGTTATAAATAAACCACTCAGTGCATAATACATGCATACATATGCATTTGCTTAATGAGTCATGGTTTAAGTTGAAAAGCCCTGACTGGCACCAGCCACACAGAGAACTGCAGGGGTTTCACTTCTTGTTTAGCCAACTTGAAGCATGAAGCAATGAGGTAGAGTGGAAAGGAGTTCCCCTGCGTGGGCAGGAGGCCCAGGCTAAAGCCTTGCCACTTGTGTACTGTCTAGATGATTGACAATATATTTCCTTCATTAAACTTTAGGATACCTATCAGTAAAATGGAGAAATTAATTCTTTCACTGCTACCTCATCTGGCTAACAAGATTATAATTGTGTGACTATGTTCCAAGTTGTAGGGAATTACACACAGTTAAGGCATTCTTATTAATATTAATAACTCTGTGTTAACGTTCAAGCCTCTTTCAAACAGATTTTTTTTAATAAATTCAAAACCCTCATCCTAGCCTGGCTTTCTCTTTATTCTCCTTTATTTACTTCATCAGCAGGTCCCAGAATTCCTGTTCATTCTGTGGTTGGCTTATTTCACTTAGTATGAAGGTTTATCCAAGATTTATCCATGTTGTTACAAATATATTCAAAGTTGAGTAGCATCCCCCTGTATGTATATAGCATGGTATTTTTTTTATTATTTATTTTCGTATGTGTATGAATGTACTGTCTGCATGTAGGTCTGTGCACACGTGTTGTGCAATGCCGCGGAGGTCAGAAGAGGGTCTCGGATTCCCCTGGAACTCGAGTTCTCCTGGAATTGGAGTTACAGACGGTTCTCAGCCACCATGTGGGTGCTGGGGATCAAACCCAGGTCCTCTGCAAGAGCGGTAGGCGCTCTTAACCACTATGCCATCCCTCCAGCCCCATAGCATGGTATTTTTATCCAGTTATCTGTCCATAAAGGCTTGGGTGGTCTCCGTAATTTGACCATTGTGTGAGCTGCTGTAACAAATATGGAACATCAGATGTCTTTTAGAAATCTGACTGCTAGATCATATGGTAGTTTTATTTTGGAAGTTTTTCAAGGAATCTCCACACTTTTCCATAATGGCCCTATTCCTTTATATTCTCTCTAATAGTATAGAAGTGTTCCATTTTATCTTTATCCTCGAACACACAACACACACACACACACACACACACACACACACACACACATACACATGTAAATAGACACCATTCTGTTACAAGGTGATAGCTCATGTGGCTTTGATGATGCACTTCCCTAATGATGTCTTCACTGTTCTTTCTTTGCTGTATCCTACCCAGGAAGTGGATGAATGTGCTTTTCTGTGAATTCCCTCAACTTCAGTGATCCACACTAACCTAGACACCAGGTTTCCTCAATGATAACACCTCCACTTCCCTAAATGTTGTGAGGAGGTAACATTTCAAAATTACAGCCCTGAATACCCCCCAACACTGAGTCATTTCACAAGCAGACTTGGCAGTGTGAAGGTTCTCAGCTCTCTATGACTCCCTTAAAAAGATTGGCAATTCCATCAAGCAGCATCACTTCAAGAAGGAAATTCCACAGAAACTAATCTTGTGTTGTCACTCACCTGTTCCAACCTCTGTGTTTCTGGAATCATCAAGAAGAAATGACCAACTAGTTGCCCCTACTTCTCTTTCTGTCTTGGTTACCATCACCCCACTTTTCTCCCTCAATTTAAAATATCCCCCATCAACCAAATTATTTTAACACTGCCTCTGTGACAGTCAAAACTTAGTAGGTAATAATTTAAGAATGACACCCAGTGACAAAGTGACAGATTATATTTTACCAACTTGCTTGAAAAATAGTTAAATACGGGCATTCCTAGCATATCTCTAACAGACTTATTTATGATATGAGTTTATAGACAAGACATGAAAAATGATTACTGGATTTATAAAAATAAAAATATATTAGGAAATTTTATTTAATAAATAGATCATACTAGGGAATGGCTGGGTTATGTGTGAGCATATATTAATCAAGTTTCCTGAAGAATTAGTTACAAAAGAAAAATGACATAATATGAAAGAAATATTGAATGTGGACTATTCTGAGAGAGCCAATGGAATTTGAATTGTATTTGGTACAAAAAAGGAAAGTAAGCAAACATTCAGTTCAGTTGAAACTATCAAAGTTCTTTTTTTAAGTTAACTAAAACATAATATATGGTGCAGTTTCCATTCAAAAGCTTGAGAGAAGAACAGTGTTCTTTTCTTCTCTCACCTGGGATCAGGCTCTTCTTACCGGCTTTGATGTTGTAAAAGTTGAATTGACGTCCTCTATTATGAGTTTTGGGCTGGGTTTGTTAAAACATACACCAAGAAGGTAGGGAGTTTTAGCACAGTATTTTTTCACTCTGCACAGTAATTTTCATAAGGTTACCTGTCTTGGGTAATCTTGTGTACCACTGAATCACTGCCCACAGCAGAATCTACAGCATTTAATACTTGTTAATACAATGAGTGTTGGACCCAGCAGGGCTAAAAGTGCCCTAGCAATATTGCCCTTCTCAGATAGGAGTTGTTTCTTCGTGTTGGTCATCTCCGGCTGCCTCTGGATTCCATGTTTTTCCATCCAGAAGGGCTTTTCTGAGTCTTCTCCAAAAGATGTGTCTCCCGAGCACATTGTCCTCCCACTCCAGATAGGTATTCCTGCTGAGAAGGCGATACAGCTCCACCTGTTGCCGCAGCAGGGATTTCTCCACCTTCTCCAGGACAACGAAGATGATTCCAGAGTGGCTGCTCAGAAACTGCCAGGTTTGCGCAATCTCGTATTCAAAGATACACCAGCGGCTCTGGATGAAGTGCCGAGACACCACAACAATAACCTTCCGGCTTTTGTGGAATCCTTCCTGGATAATGTTGGCAGCAATTGCCACACCGGGAATGAAGTCTCTGTAGTGGAGACAGAGCTGAAAGTGGGGAGTCCCCTCTTCTAAATTCTTTACTAACTCGTTTCTCACCCAGTCCTCATCTTGGCTTGAATAGATGACAAAGGCATCATAGGTGCTTTCACCTCTGCCATACTTTTTACACCCAGCAATAAGCATCAAGTGAAAATAGAATTTATAGACCAGAAATGCTACAATGGATACTACAAGCACGCCGATCACAGACACACTGATAATGGTCTTGCTCATTTGACAGGTGGAGTTCCTAAAACTCAACACAGGCATGTCCTTCAGCCCTAAAGGTGTAGCACAGTTCATGTGTTCAACATCCACCAAGTGTTGTTTCCCATCCCTGAACCACTGCAGGAAAGTCTGATGTTCACATGTACAAGCAAAGGGATTATTAGTAAGATTTAAGAAAGCTAGACTCCTAGGAAAAATGTCAAGTATGTCTCCTTTGGAAGCCTCAATGTGATTGAAACTGCAATCCAGAACCTGTAGTGAGTAGAGATGTTTATAACAAAGTGCATCCAATAACAGTAGGTTGTTGTGACTCATATTTAGTAACTGGAGTCTAGGAAGAGTGTCAAATGCTCCCTGAGACACCTGTTCCAGCTGACATTCAGAAAGGTCCAAGAGTGTCAAGTTAAGCAGATTTGTGAAAATGTTTGATAGGGTGTTGTCCTTGAAAGAGTTGCCAGCCATTTTTAAGATGTTGAGACTGTTCAAGCCATGAAAGATGCCATCAAAATCAATTCTAGTGCCAGTATATGAGATGTCAAGATAAACGAGTTTGTGGAGGGCTAAGAACACTGAGAAGTCAGTGGTCCTTTTTAATGTTGAATGCTGAAAATCCAGATATTCTAGCTGTTCTAAACCAACAAAGTTTGAATTCATGACGATGACACCATTGTAGCTGAGATCTAAGTGCTTCAAGATGGTTGTGCCCAGGTCAGAATGGGAACAGCACCCTATGATACTCAAGCCATTTCTACTGAGATCTAGAAACTCAAGGCTTGGCAATTTCAGTTTTGTAAAACTGTTAGCATCTTTGTTGATAGTGAATATCAAACTTTTAAGAAAAGGGAGCTCCAGATGGGGGAAACTGTCAAATTCACATTTAATTACTACTAAAGATTGCCATTTGAAAGTTTGAGGAATTTCTAGGTTTTCCAAATACAGATCCACCAGAGACATTGAAGAAACATTTTCCAGACATTGGAGTGACCTAACAAATGAAAAGTCATCCATAAATGTTAACCGGGATTCATCAATACTCACATGGCACAGTCCTGACATGGTAGAGGTTGTAATCTTTTCTACTTTCCTTTCGTTTTTAAATTCTCCCAGGATGAACCGATGGACATCTAAGCCTTTCAGGTTATCAATACAAGTTTTCATTACATTTTCATTATTAAAATTACTTCTCAGAGCCAATTCATGGAGCCTAATTTTTTCAAAGGCACCAGGTTGAATGAAGTCAATTGGGTTCAGAGACAAATCTAATGAAAGATTGAGTTGGGGGTTTTCATGTAGAACCTGTAAATCCTTATGGAAAATGGCTTTGATATTGTTATTGGAAAGGTCCACATGTTCTAAATTGGTCAGATTGGAAAAATATTCAGGTAACTTGAAGGAATGAATAAGATTGTGAGCCACATTGAGATTTTTTAAGGTTATGAGGTGTCCAATCGGTAAGTTCTCCAGAGAGGCTAGGTTAATCTCCACAGCCACCAGATTCTGTAAACTTGACAGGCCAAAAAAGCTTCCTGGAGCTAAACTCCAAATAGGGTTTGCTGTCAGTATCAAGATCGAGAGCTGATGTAAGCCCTGATATGCATCATCTTCAATTGTCTCAATTTCACACCTACAAGAAAAAGAGATGCAATTACATAAGGTTCCAACTATCATAACAATCTATTTATACATACAGGTATGATACGTCACATTACTGTGTACAGCAAGGACATGAAATGGCAAATGACAATGGTATGGGCAATTAAGAAGCTCAGCAGATTCAGTATGTTCGTATTGGCTACAGTGATAAACTCTTCACACTAGGCATACATGTTAAACAAAGCATCAAATCCATCAGAAGGAAATCAATTAAAGATCAATAATTGGGGCACAGAATGATTGTGTGGTTGACAGACTATGCAGTAACCTTAAATCAAGTTCAGCTATTTCTTGCCACACAGAGCTATGATTATACATCTAATCAGTAACGACTATAAAAGGCAGTCGTTAGTTAGCCATGATAAATGACTGGTGAAGGTCAATTCCAAAGACATGAATAATTGCAGCTAAGTGTCATGGATGCTGTTAATGTTTACAAAATTTTCTCAGTATAGGACAGCTGGCTATTTGAAATCTGTCCTTGCCACAGGTGAATGTTAATGACAGCTGACAGGAGTTAAGGTTTGGAAAAATATGAAAGTGGGCTACAAGTGTTTGAATCAAGGGAGCTGACCTTTAGGGGGGAACGGAAGCAGTCTTCTCTGAGAAAGTTTAAGTAGAATTTTGAATGATAAGAAGGAATGAATGTAAAGAAAAGGCGAACACCAGATCAGAAGCCCACGGTAGACAGTAACCATGCTGCGTGGTGGAGCCAGGAGAACCACTCTCTGTGGTCAGAACACAGCAAGGGAAGTGGAGGGAGCTAAGAAGTGGTGGAGACAGGAGGACGAAGATAAACCACATACTTCCAAGACCTGTAAAGGGCTTTGAATTGTATCTCGACAGAAATGTAAGCTGTACTACTTATTCATAGAGATGTACTAGCAATACAGCTCATAAGTGGGCATTAAACAGTGGGCCACAACTAACTTCTGATAACATTGGATGCACATGCCACTTGTAAGTTGTCTGTCTCGTTACATCCAAGCCATCACTTCAAAGAAGTTTAATGATAGAATGAAGAAACATTGAAGTAAGAAGCAAGACACGCGAACTTGGCTCTCTAGTCACTTGGAATGAGCAATGTAAAGCAAATAAGTCACTTAAACTCTTTAAGACTTCATTCTTTCATTCATAAAAATAAAAATATCTGTATATAATCATATATATATACATAAATATATAAACAAACATACATATGTTTTGTTTGGGGAAATTGTAGTTTACAAACAAATTATTTTCTAATCTATACTGAGTTACTTTTGCAGTGACCCTCACCTGTCCTAGTCTCTTTGAGAGAGGACAACACAGCTGGGTTTGGTATCTACTTCCCTTCTCTCCTTGCATGATCCTTGGAACCAGTTTTTCCCTGGGAGTTTCAGTCATCTCATTTCTAAATGAGAGACCAGAAGATTATTTCTCAAGTGTCTTCTTTCAGTTATACAAATTCATAGCCCATAATTTTATGCAAATATTGACATATACATCAGGAAAGATTGAAAGGGTCTTGCTCTCTCTGTCTCATTACATCCAAGTCATCACTTCAAAGAAATTTAATGATAGAATGAAGAAACATTGAAGTAGGAAGCAAGAAATGTGAACTTGGCACTCTAATCTGTTGGAATGAGCAATGTTAAGCAGATAAGTCACTTAAACCCTTGAAGAATTAGTTCTCTCATTAATAAAAATAAAATAATTTATATATAAACATACACAAACACACATACACACACACACAAATATACATGCATATATAGGTATCTACAAGGGAATAATGGCTACCTGGGATACCATAAATCATTCTCAGAAGACCAATTAATTACCATACACTAGAAATATGTGAGAAGGCACAAAACATTGCTCCTGTTATATTTTTCTCTGGTGTCATCCAGGATCTCCTAACGGGTAGAAAAAGAAGAACCTGAGTTCTTTCTATGCACATTCTAACCATTTCACAAAAGTTCTTTTGAGTATATTATAGATGAATGATAAATTAAACAGTGTATTGTTTGCTGAGAAAACATGTCTTGTTTATATAGAAGGAAATCCCATTGTTGCCTATGAATTCCATTTCTACTTGTTTGTCTACCTCAGTTGGGTTCAATGTTCCCTGGGAAAACTAAAATATAAAGTATAATGAAATGATTACAATATAATTTTATGCTTATAATAGAATATATTTAGTATAGGCAGCATTTTAGTATTCCTTATCACATTTAATCATGAACAGTAATTTCAGAGTCTCCATTTAATAGCTGTGAAAACTGAGACTTGGGGAGAAGTGATAGGTGTTAGGTCACAGGGTTGCAAAGGCAGTAGGAAGACTGGATTTAAGTCTTCTACTCCTCAGGGAGCTATACACTCCATGCCACTGTCTTAAAAATGTTGCGCTTCTCTCTGTAATACTCTATAGATATCCAAGTGAGAGTATAAAATACTGGCTAACTTTTCCATAGAAATGTATGCTCTCCAGAGGATTTTATACCATAGTCTTAATCTTTATATCTATAAGAAAAAATATTCCAAAACTATTTCTGTACTTTTAATGTCTAAAGGAAAAAAAAATGGTCTGTTACGTACTTTAAAATTTAAAGAGGTCCCTGATCAAGCTGGAAATGATCCGGAAACCTCCTCCCTGCTGACTAGCCTTTGTAGGTCCAAAGGGTGCTATGTGGGCTACTGGGATGGAAAAAATCATGGATGTTCTGGGTTCCTACAAACTATAATGCTAACCTGCCAGGCAAGATGTGGCCACTGCTGTAAAACTGGCATAAATGTTACATGAGGAACCAACCATTCTCCAGTTGGGTTGAGATCCACTGCACAGGGAGCAATATATGCCTGTTGTTGTTAACCTAGTCAAAAATCCATAGCTATGGAAGTCATAAACCCTTGCAGGCATGGGGGCAACACTCATGTTTAGCTAAAATGACATGCAACCAAACTGCCTTAACCATTTTGCTGGGTAAGTCATAGACTAACAATACATGTTAGCCAATTATGAATATTTATCTTTGTTTTGAAGATCCAATGTCTGTAAACAAGGTGGCCTGAAATTTGCTATGGAGACCAGGCTGACCTCAATCTCAAAGAGTCATGCCTGCCTCTATGTACAGAGTGCTTGGATGAAAGGTGTGCACCTCCATGCCATGCCTTTCATCCTTAATTGGAAAATCCTCCCAGAAAGTAGCAGTGAATGTAGAGACTCATGAATATCCAAGATGCTTAGAATTAATGGTGGTTTAGGGCTCAGACCTAAACAAATTTTATACAGCTCCCTCTAAGACAGCAGATCTTCAAAACTCAAATATTCAGAATTGGTTAACATTTTTGTAAGTCTACTATGTACCCAGCAACAGGGTTAAGACTTTTACCATATGAATTGTTTAAAGAGGACCTGCTGGAGAGATAGCCTAGTGGTTAAGAGCAACAACTGCTCTTGCAGAGGACCCAGGTTCGATCCCCAGCACCCACATAGTAGCTAAGAACCATCTGAACTCCAATTCCAGGAGAACTCCAGTTCCAGGGGAATCTAAGACCCTCTTCTGACCTCTGCGGCATTGCACAACATGGGTGCACAAACCTACATGCAGACAGTACACTCATACACATACAAAAATAAATAAAATTTTAATACCGGGCGTGGTGGCACACGCCTTTAATCCTAGCACTTGGGAGGCAGAGGCATGCAGATCTCTGTGAGTTCGAGGCCAGCCTGGTCTACAGAGTGAGTTCCAGGACAGCCAGAGCTACAGGGAGACCCTGTCTCCAAAAAAAAAAGTAAATAAAATAAATAAATAAATAAATAAATAAATAAATAAATAAATAAATAAATAGATAGATAAAATTTAAAAAATACATATAAAGAGGACCTGCATCTGCTAAGAAACAGGGATGTATATTACAGATTGTTTTATAGCACATTGTCCAACATATAGCAAAAGGTCCATAAATATTTGCTAATAAAATAGTTTAGGATAATGTAAAAGGTAGAACTAGCCTTAAAAACTGCATTACTGAGACCAGCTCGGCTGCAGGTACCTCGCAGCATCTGGTAGGGATTGTGGGAAAGAGAGGCTAGTCATGCTGGGCACACAGCGGGTGCTTGGTCCAGACCAGCTCAGCTGCAGGTACCACACAGAGTCTGGTAGGGACTGAGGGAAAGAGAGGCTAGGCCTGACAGGCACACAGCGGGCTAAGCAGGCAGTCTCCCACCCCCACCCCCGACCCCTGCCAACTGGAATTCTAGAGGGAGTGTTCAGTAAACCCTACGACCAACCTAGAAGAACTGGCTGGCAGCAGCAGAGGGAGCACAGGGCTCAGAGGCTGTCAGATCGGCTGTTACCTGCCCAGTTCTTGCAGAATAGAAAGGGAAGAGTGAGCTATCCCTCCCAATATATAACCAAAATTAAAAGCCTGAAATCTAGACAAATCAACACCCCATAAATAAAGAGAAGGAATCAGAGAAAGTGAACCTTCAACGTGGTGAATAGACATTTGTGATTAGCATTGAAATATAGGCTTGGGGCTGGAGAGATAGGCTAGCAGTTAAGAGCACTGACTACTCTTGCAGAAGACCCAGGTTCGGTCCCCAGCACCCACATGGTGTCTAAGAACCATCTGTAACTCCAATTCCAGGAGAACTCCAGTTCCAGGGGAAACTGAGACCCTCTTCTGACCTCTGAGGCATTGCACGACATTGGTGCACAAACCTACATGCAGACAGTACATTCAGACACATACAAAAATAAATAAAATTTAAAAAATAAGTGGGCATGACTGCAGTTTCCACCCACTTATCTTAAAAAAAAAAAGAACATTAAAAAAAGAAATATAGGCAAAAGGAAATCCACATGCCAAGAGCACAAAGAAAGAACAATATGGGAAAAGCACAGAATAATTCTACACTAAAGTCTACTGAACCTATAGAGGATTCCCACAATAGGACCTCCCTGGAGGTAGCCCAAGACACAGATCATAAAAGAATCACAGATATATTCAAAGAAATCATAGAACTAAGGGGAGAGAATGAAAAACTCAGAAAAGACCTAGAGGGAAAGAATGACAATCTTTGGAAAGAACTAAAAAGAGAAAATGACAAACTCTGGAAAGAACTAGAGGAAGAAAATGACAATCCAGAAGGAAGTGGAAACACTGAAAAGATCCCATGCTGAAATGAAAAAGGAAACCAACCAGCAAAGCAAGGAGCTACAAAAAAAGATTGAGAACCCCCCAAAGGAAGTGGAAATAGTAAAGAAAACACAAGATAAAATAAAAAAGGAAATCAAACACTCATCCAATCAAGAGGAAAGTATGGGGAAAAGCCTCAGAAGTAGAATGGAGGAAGCAGAAAAAAGAATATCAGACCTGAAAGATAACAAAGAACAACTAAAAAGCTCAAGTAAAGACTATGAAAAATTTAAAAATACACAAGAATGAAACATCCAGGAAATGTGGGACACTATGAAAAGATCAAACCTCCACATCACAGGGATAGAGGAAGGAGAAAAATCCCAAGAGAATGGTATTGATCAGAGATCTTCAACATAATAAAAGATGAAAATTTTCCCAAAATAAAAAAACATACAAATACCAGAAGCACATAGAACACCAAGTAGACAAGACCAGAAAAGAAACTCCCCATACCATTTAACTCCCCTTTAAAATGCTAGACACCCAAAACAAAGACAAAATTCTTAAAGCCACAAGAGAAAAACACTTATGTATAAGGGGAAACCTATTAGAATTACAGCTGACTTCTCAGTGCAAATTATGAAAACAAGAACCTGGACCAAAGCATTCCCAGTGTTAAGGACTATAAATGCCAACCCAGATTACTATACCCAACAAAAATGTTGATTCTAATTGAAGGAAAGAGAAAAATCTTCCATGACATAAACAAGATGAAAGAATACATGTTTGGAAAACCAAAACTTCAGAGAATACTTGAAGCAATTCAAAGGGCAGAGGAGAGGAGCAGCTATCCCCAGGCACCAGGAAAAGGAAATTATTAAAGGCAGAACTGCACAAGTAGAAACCTAGACCAAAAATATAAATGGATGATAAGGGGAAAGGAAGCAACACATATCTCTCAATTATTACCTTAAATATTAATGGAATAAACTCCCCAATCAAAAGCATAGACTGTGAGAATGGATTAGGAAACAGAATCTATCCATATGCTATCTACAAGAAACCCATCTCACCATCAAGGATAGGCACCAACTGAAAGTAAAAGGATGGAAAAAATATTCCAAGCAAATGGTACCAAAAAAAGCAGGAGTTGCTATTTTAATATCAGACAAAATAGACTTCAAAGTAGAAGTAATCAGAAGAGACAAAGAGGGCCACTACTTCCTTATTAAAGGGAAAATTAACCATGAAGACATCACAATCATGAATATGCATCAAACTCCAGTGCACCAATCTTTATAAACACAACTCTGCAGGACCTCAAGGCACAGATTAACCCCAGCACACTCATAGTAGGGAACTTCAATACCCCACTAAGCCCCTTGGACAGATCAACTGGACAAAGAATAAACAAAGAGACATCTGAACTGAACAATACAATTCAACAAATGGACCTCACAGGCATCTACTGAGTATTCCACTCAAGCACCAGAGAATACACTTTCTACTCAGCACCTCACGGAACATTCTCCAAAATCGACCACATACTGGGACACAGAAGAAGCCTCAACAAATACAAAAATTTGAAATAATTTCGTGAATTCTATCAGACCACAGTGCAATAAAGCTCAATATCAACACCAGGATAAGCCCTACTACCTACACGAGCACATGGTGACTAAACAACAAACTCCTGAATAATGAATGGGTCAAGGAAGTAATAAAGAACAAAATAAAAGCATTCCTGGAACTAAACAACAATGAAAGTACAACACAACAAAACTTATGGAACACCTTAAAAGCAGTCCTAAGAGGGAAGTTTATAGCCCTGGGTGCCTACATTAAAAAACAGACAGAGCACAAATAAATGAGCTAACTCTAAGCCAAAAACACTCGAAAGACAACAACAAATGAATGCTAAATGCAACAGACAGGAAGAAATGACAAAAATCAGAGCAGAAATCAATGAAATAGAAACAAAGAAAACAATACAAAAAAAAAAATCAGTGAAACCAAAAGTTGGTTCTTTGAGAGAATAAACAAGATAGACAGACTTCTAACCCACTTAAAAAAAAAAAAAAAAAAAAAGAAAGAAAGAGCAACTCCAAATCAATAGAATTCATGATGAAGGGGAAACATCACAAAAGACAATTAAAAGATCCAGGCAATCATATGGGAATACTTCAAAAACATATATTCTACTAAATTTGAAAACCTAAGATAAATGGATGAATATTTGAAATCCTGGGAATCACCAAAGCTAAACCAAGAAGAGATTGACAGCTTAAACAAACTCATAATATTTGAGGAACTTGAAGATGTAATTAAAAACCTCCCAACTATAAAAAAAAGCCCTAGTCCAGATGGTTTCACAGCAGAATTCTATAAAACATTTACAGAGGTCCTACAACCACTACTACTCAAACTGTTCAGAAGGAACAAACACAGGGAATTCTCCCAAACTCCTTCTATGAAGCCAGCATCACTGTAATACCAAAATCGGGCAAAGATACAAGCAAAAAAAAAAGCTATAGACCCATTCATTAATGAACATAGATGCAAATATTCTCAACAAAATACTTGCAAATTGCATATAGACCCACATCAGAAAGATTATCCATCATGATCAAGTTGGATTCATACCAGAGATGCAGGGATGGTTCAACATACAAAAACAATTAATATCATAAAACACATAAATGGACTGAAAGACAAAAACCACACAATCAACTCAGTTTCTGCAGAGAAGGTCTTTGACAAAATCCAACACCCCTTCATGCTTAAAGTCCTAGAGGGAATTGGACTGGAGGGATCATTCACCAGTATAATCAAAGCCATATACAAGAAATCTACAGCCAACATCATCCTAAATGGAGAAAAGTTAGAAGGATTCCCCTTAAATGTAGGAATTCAGCAAGGCTGCCCCCTGTCACCACTCCTCTTCAATATAGTGTTTGAAACACTTGCTAGGGCAATAAGGCAAGAAAAGGAAATTAAAGGAGTACTAATTGGAAAAGAGGAAGTCAAATTATCCCTCTTTGTAGATGATATGATAGCTTACCTAAGGGATGCTAAAAACTCAACCAGAAAACTCTTAGAAACAATTAGGGGTTTCAGTAAAGTGTCAGGATACAAAACTAACCTAGAAAAATTGGTAGCTTTTCTTTACACCAACAACAAGCAACTAAAGAAGGAATACAATGCGACCTTCCAAAACACAATATCTTCAAAAACAATAAAGTACCTAGGAACAAACCTAACCAAAGACACCAAAGATTTCTACAACAAAAATTATAAACCTCTAAAGAAGGAGATTAAAAATGACATTAGAAGATGGAAAGACCTCCCATGCTCATGGATTGGAAAATTAATATAGTAAAAATGTCCATTCTTCCCAAATTAATATACAGATTTAATGCAATCCCAATTAAAATCCCCAAGACATTCTTCACATGCTTGGAAAAAAATCCTTAAATTCATATGGACAGACAAAAGACCCTGAATAACCAAAGCAACCCTGAGTAAAAAGAGTAATACAGGGGAATCTCTATACCAGACTTTAAACTATACTATAGGGCTATAGTCATAAAAACAGCCTTGTACAGCAGAAAAAGAGACCCATAGACCAATGGAACAAAACTGAAAATTCAAACTTGAACACATACAATTTCAGCCACCTCATTTTTGACAAGGGGGCCAAAAAGATTCAATGGAGGAAAGACAGCATCTTCAGAAAATGGTGTTGGCAAAACTGGATCACCACTTATAGAAGAATAAAATTAAACCCCTACATCTCATCCTGTTCAAAAGTCAACTCCAAATGGATCAAACACCTCAACGTGAAACCCAAAACTCTGAAGGTGATAGAAGAAAAAGTTGGCAGCAACCTATGAGACATAGGCATAGGAAAAGACTTCCTAAATCAAATAGCAGCTGCACAGGAAACAAGGTCAACAACTGACATGTGGGACCGTATAAAACTCAAAAACTTCTTCACAGCAAAAGAAATAATCAGGAAAGTGAAGATTAAACCCACAGAGTGGGAGGAAACCTTCACTGCTGATAGAACTGGCAGAGCACTAACTTCCAGAATATATAAACTACTCAAAAAACAAACAAGTAAGAAAACAAATGACTCACTCAAAAGATGGAGTAAAGAGCTGAACAGAGACTTCACAAGTGAGGAAATGGAGATGGCAGAGAAACATCTTAAGTGTTCAACATCTCTAATAATTAAGGAAATGCAAATCAAAACCACTTTAAGATATCATCTCACTCCAATAGGGCTGGCTAGGATCAGGAAAAGAAATGATACCAAATTCTGGAGAGATTGTGGGGAAAGGGAAACATGCATCCTCTGCTGGTGGGAATGTAAACTCATACAAACATTATGGAAGGCAGTGTGGAGAACCCTTCAAAGACTCAGAATGAGCCTAACACCTGACCCAGCCATATCACTTCTTGTTATATACCCACAAGACTCATCCTACCGCAAAGATACATGTACAACCATGTTTATTGCAGCTCTCTTCACAATAGCAAAGAGCTGGAACCAACCCAAATGCCCCTCAACTGAAGAGTGGATAGAGAAAATGTGGTACATCTACACAAAGGAGTTCTATGCAGTGGTAAAGAAAGATGACATCATGAAATTTGCAGGTAAATGGAAGGAACTAGAAGATATTGTTTTAAGTGAAGTAACACAGTCCCAGAAAAACAAAAGACGAATGGTATCCCACATCTGTGGATGCTAGCACCAAGTACCTAGTTGTAAGGCAAATTGAGCAACATTAATACTATGTTCCTCATGATCTGAACACAATACACTTATATTATGAATCCTTAGACAGGCCCTAAAACTAACTTACCATTTATTTTTAGACTATAGATTTTTGGTATATGATGGTGGATATATATATATATATATATATATATATATATATATATGCGTAACATGAAGTTAAAATGGAAAAATGCAAATCAAGAAATATGATATGGAAATAACACACAGTTTGTTTTCAGAAGGTACAATTTTAGTATCAGGTTAGTGTAACTTAGCCTTTCTAGGTGCTTATTGTCCATACTTATTACCCATATTTGGCTGAGGGACCTAGGGGATAACTTTGTTCCTTGCCCTCAGAGGTCAACTAAGTCTCAGGGGAATATGCATGGGTGCATCTCTTGAAATGTCCTGCAAATGTGAGTCACCAGTCTTCCTGTGCAGGTAGGTCTTGGAGATCCACTAATGGGACCTCAGCCAGTGTCCAACCTATAAAGAGGAAAGTCTCCTCATGCTTCAAAAAAGAGAAGCCTAGTCTAGCAAGACCTAACTATGTCCTCGAGTGGATGGAACTGGTGGTTGAAAGCCCAAAAGGAGCCAGGGTTTCCCCCCCCCCAAAAAAAGTCCCAGTTACCCTTAAGGATCAAATCCTCAACTGACCTTTAGAAAACAAAAACCTTGGTTAATCTGGGCTAACTGTGTGGCCTTAAGCATCCAAAAGGAAAGTATAACCAGAAATAAATAATCAGTAAGGTCTGAGAAATTGTACTTCAGATATAAAACTCGAGAATCCTCCAAACCTTCACTGCCAGATGGGAACTACTAAGATATCCAGCTTGTAGACTGAGTGGCTACTGGGATTTCAGCCTCTTCAGAGTGTAGACTGCTGTTGTTGGACTACACAGGCTATGTCATGGAGGCCAGTTCAGAAAGATCAAGACAGGACACATGCTTGCTGGACCTCATTTGGGTGACCACAGTGGGGAGGGAACCCAGTGTGGGGCACAGGGGCAGGGTTGATGGATGTTTGGGTTTGCCAAGGAGGAACCTTCAAGCACTTCCTTGGGGAAACCATAAAATCTTTTGGTAAAAATAAAAGATTATATTTAACAGTTAAAAATATTTTATAAAATAATATTTTCTTTCTTTATTGATACATTCTTCAACCATTCATAATTTATCCTTATATGATCCAATGGTGTGTTCTATCATATATGTTCTATCATATTAATATTCATATTCTAAAAAAAAGAGAATGTAAAGTTATACTTCTTTTTCCCTGCATGCAACTTTGCTGTTAAAATGTGAATCTCTAAATGTGTCTTGGAATTAACCTATAGTTTATTTTCAGATTTTGTAATTTTGATTTATGTGTGGAGTGTATATATGCATATTTTGAAATAATATAAAATCAAAGGGAACAAAAAAAGAGAGAAACCTATTCAAAGAACTGACCAAAACAATAAACTTGTGCATTGAAAAGGTTATAAAAGACTGAGAAAAATATGCAAGACAGGACTTGTGTATGACAGAATCCATGAGCTCTGACATGGGGCAGGGAGCATGTGGGGTGGGCATGGATGGGGGAATGAGTCTAAATTTGATTAAGAAATATTTTAAATGCGCTCAATAAAAATTAAAAAGTTGGGGCTGGAGAGATGGCCTAGCGGTTAAGAGCACCGACCACTCTTACAGAGGACCTGGGTTCTATCCCCAGCACCCACATGGCAGCTGAGAACTGTCTGAAACTCCAATTCCGGGAGAACTCCATTTCCAGGGGAATCTGACACCCTCTTCTGACTTCCACAGCATTGCACGACACAGGTGCACAAACCTGCATGCAGACAGTACATTGATACACATAATGAGATAAATAAAATTTAAAAATTTTAAAAAAATTAAAAAGTTAAAAAATGCATTATCAAACTGCCTATCAAACTGAAACCTCAAAAATGGAAGTAACTTGCCCAAGAACACACAGCAATTCAGACAGCTGGTGAATGAATGAATATAAGAAGAAAGTAGAGATAGCATCAAAGAGGCTATTGGAGCCAAGAATTCAATAACATAACAATAATTATCTCACCTTGTGTAGTATGTAAAAGCTCATTCATTACCTGGATAAATCCAGCACCTGTAGTTCTGAGAAATTAGAGAAGCTATGGCTGCTTAAACTCTTCAGAGGGTTGAAGCTCAGATCCAAGTTCTTGGTTGTAGGAGGAATGTTGTCCGGGATTTTGTAGAGGTTCTGTTCCATGCATTGGTATGTAATGTTAGGATGAACCTGTAAAGATCACACAAGATAGAGCCTTACTGAATGTATTCTCTACTCCATCTCTAAAGCCAGAGAGTGGGGAGGTGGGACACTCTTGTACAATCACAACAGTCAACCTTCTTCCATACATCTATTCATTCATTCTATTGTCTTTTTTTTTCAGAAAGAGTCTCACTAAGCACAAGCTGGTCTCACACTTGCTATGATTCCAAAGGTGACCTTGAACTTCTGATCCACCAGCCTCTACCACTAAAGTGCTGGTATCACAGGTCTGTGCAACTGCACCAGTCTCATTTATTTGTGTTTCAACCACTTGATGGTTATAATACACTTTACTGTCTGTTAGGAGAGAAAAGGTACCTCCTATGTTCTTAGTCTTCTAACCTACTATCATTTAGTGAAAAAGAACAGAATCAGCTGTTAAAATCTCTGAAGTCTGAAACTTTGGTTTCAAACCAGCTCTTGTGTGTGACTTAAGAAAAAGTATTTTAAGTATTTTATTCACTATCTTCATTTTATGTGTATGAATGAATTGCCAGCACGTATGTTAGTGCACCCACATCATGCAATGCCATGCAGATCAGAAGACGGATGGCATCAGATTCCCCTAGAACTTGAGTTAAAGATAGTTTTTAGTCAACATGTGGGTACTGGCTGGGCATCCAACCTGGGTCCTCTGCAAGAGCATGTGTTTCTCTTAACTGCTGAGCAATCTCTCCATCTTGGAAATGTGTTGTTGTTGTTGTTGTTGTTTTTTATTTTCAATGAACTTTACTTGTCATATGTAAAATACAAACAATAAAATATTTAATACTATTCTAATTATCTTTACAGCCATAAGGAGAATATTAAGAAAAATTTCCAGACATCTCCTAACTAACTACAGCCCTATTTTTAACAATTTCATCCTCTTCTTTGACTCATTGTCTTTTAGCAGCATGATGCAGAGATTAGGAGCAACCTTGGGGCACATGGATTCCATGGGGCCAACTGGTCACCAAAGCCAACTTCTTTGTGCCGCTGTGATCTCTTGATTGATTTCTATCCACTTTCTCACATTTGATGTAAACCCTATTCTATAACTTTCCATTTAATTTCAGAATGTTGTGATTTCTTCCAACATAATGCTTTGTTTAAACCTGCCAGTTTTGTTCTCTTCTTTTTTTATTTTTCTCTTTTATTTGTTTATTTTAAGGGATTCTACAATATAATAGCACAGTTGTTTTCAGATAACATTGACTTTACTCAGTTTGCTGTACAATTAGGTAATTGGTGCATTTTTTTGAAGTGAGCCAAATTATTAAGCATAAGTAATGAATGTAAGTAACATTCACGTAAAGTCAATTTGCAAGTATCTATCTCCAAATTTTGAACAACCCAAGGTTCCCATAGTCCAATTGGAGAAGCTGGTATGCACAAGTATGTTGATCAAATAGGAGTCCAGTCTATATTGCTGTAGTCTCATGTTTCACCCCAATCTCTCCACAGCCCTTATATTCTACCATGCCTCCTGTTCCACGAGATGTTCCCCAGGCTTTGGGAAAGGGTCACAAGTGGGTGAGAAGCAAAACAGTCTATTTTCTCTGGAGATGTCATTTTGGTCTCTAGTCTGTTCAGGTTGTACCCTTTCAGAGGTTGACAGCTTTTCTAGTGATACCTTTTTAATCCTACTAAACAAGCACAAGCAGTTGGATGTACAGGCATTTAAGCAGTGCTAATTATTGTGGCAAGCTAAGCTGTGAGCATAGACACAGATGCTTGGATAGTATGCTAATCCACAAACTGTGATTTCTCTATATAGGTGACAAGCTCTTATTGTGGCTTATAGCATCTCCTAACCACTAGAGGACATAAGCTTGTGGCATCTGCTGTGAGTTATTCCTCCAAGGAGAGAGCTAATATCCAATTAGATTTGGGATATATATATATACACATACACCCACAATATATATATATATCCCAAATGCCTGCCACTGTTGCACAGTATCTCCAGGCAGTTGAGGTGTAGCTGATACTGATGGAGGAGTCTTGCTTGTATCAAGGAGACCAATATTTTGCTGTATTGCTTTAGTGGCCTTTGGTAACCTTCTCTAATATTTCAGAGGCCAGTTCTACATTAGCAAGTGATGTCTCAAAACATTTTTTTCATGCTCACACCAGGTCTTTGACAACAGGGACTTACTGCCTTTCTCCTTGCATATTTCCCACTTATAGGCAAAAGGTCTTTATAATTTGGGGGGGCTTGAATCCCCTAGCCAACATCTCCTAGGCAGAATAATTCATTGCTGATATCAGAGCTTTCCTGTACTAATATATTTTGCTTAATTACACAGCTTATAAAGACTTTACTATTGAATTTGGCTCTAAATAGAAAATTATCCTTTCACAGTTCCTATGCCTATCAGTCAATTAAAAAAGGGTAGTTATACCTGTTTTATACGAAATTACCACTATCAACAGTTGGCTCTAATTTACAGTTCTCTTCTTTAAAACCAGTAGAATTCTCCCAGGATTAAATGAGATCAGAGCTTATCCCAAACTGTGCTATAATGAAAGTGATAAATATTATCATCCATTATTATTAATCCCTTGCCATGTGTCAGCATATTTCTTCTATGTTACATGTTTTAAATTAGTCTTCCAAGAAACCTTTTAAAGATGAAGACAATAGAGAGATGAGACAATATACATAAAGAGAATTCATATGTGCAAGTTCCTCCATCACTCATATCTATTTAAATGATAGTCATCCTAGCTTTGAAGACAATGTCTCTAATAGTACGCTGTGTGTCCTAGTTGGTTTCTGTTGATGAGAGAAAATACTGACCAAAACCAACTTGGGGAGGAAAGGGTTGATTCACTTTCAGCCTATAGTTCATCATGGAGAGGAGTCAGGACAGGAGCTCAGGGCAGTATCAGAAAGAAGGACAGAGTATAGAGAAACTTTGCTCACTGGCTTGCTCCCCTGGTTTGTGTTCAGCCTGCTTTCTTATACAGTGCAGGACCACCTGCCCAGGGGTGGTTCAGCTCACAGTGCCCTGGGACCTACTACATCATTCAACAACAATCGAAGCTCTCCAGCACACTGGCCAGAATTCTTGTCTTATTTTCATTTATCTCCTTTAACAGATTTTTTTATCACCAGGCCACATGGGTTACCTATAGGATTATTTCCTAAATTCGGTTCATTTTCTGAACAAGACTGTGAGCTCTGAAACTGATGATTTGATTGGTTACTTTGTCTCCAGCGATTAGAATGGTACATGGTAAGCTGCCAATGCTCAATAGATATTTGTTAAATGAATGAATCAATGAATGATAAACATGGGATAGCTGATAGAACAAACATATGCTTAAGCACACACTAATTAGTCTTCTTCAGCTAAGAGCTGTGGGCAATACAAAAACACAGGATATGTTTCTAGACATCAGTCAACTCCCAGACCCACTCAGCTTCCAGACCCAAGGAACAACTAAGGCAGGGGCAAATTGAATGCTGTCTTCAAAAGTCACCAAACAGGACTGGTTCAGGGGAGCAGAGATCAAGTTCAAGGCTGTAGGAGCTTCCTAGAATAAATGTGGTAAGCCCATGAGGATGGGGATATGTGGAAAGGAGAAGAAACATTGCATAAAGAAAAACGACACGACAAATGGGTGCAAAATGAATTCAGATAAACTCATCAGTAGGAGACAGGGTGAAACTGAAGCTGCAGGAAAGCAACTTCCTGATGAGGAGTTCGTCTTGCAATCTCTCATTCACTCAATACAAATAAATTGTGGAGTTATTCTGTCTTAGATGTGAGTAGGGAGGTAATGACACTAGCAGTAAGTCTGCCTTCTTGTGGATTCCACTCCAAAGGAAGGAGAGAAAAATGAACGAATAGACAAAAGGACAAAATGAGATCCAGGAAAAAACAAGGCATTATAAAAAGGTTGTTGCCAAAGGCTAGTGGGGACCACAGAGATCTCCATGAGACAATGAAGAAATACCACCATGAGGAGGAGACATTTAAGCAGAGATCTGAGAGAAGTCAATGATTAAATCCTGAAGATGATACAGTTTCCTGTTCCATTCCGGTAGCTAAAAGCCATACACAGCTGTCAAACATAAGATGTGTGGGTAGTATATACTGAGATGTGTGTTAAACATAAAATACTTATAAATGTCTAATGCTTAGTAGCAAAGAATTAATGTAAAAATGTCTTCTTAATAGTTTGAAATATTTTTGATGTACTTGATAAAACAGAAATATCACAAATTAAATTCACTCATTTATTTTTAATATTAATTACAATGTAGGCACTAGGAAAGATTTAAAGGACATAAAGCATTTCCATAATATTATTATAAGATAGCCCTCATCTAGGGGAGCATTGTGGGTAGAAGAAACACTGAAAAGCCCTCATTTCATGAAATGACACTAAGTTACTGAAAGTTTAAGGGGAAGATAATGTGACAGAGTCAAGCCTCTGGAGCAGTAATAACAGATAATGTGTGAAGTAAAGAAGTGCAAATCAGAAGACAAGTTATCACTCAGGGACTCAGCGCCAAGGGAACTGAGATGGGGGCCTAGGGAAGGAGGCACAGGCAGGATCAGGGGCTGTCAAAATAAAGTACAGAGTAGAGTTTATCTTAATGTGGACCTGATTGGGAATTTTATCTCATTAACATAATAGAGAATTCTAGAAAGAGGACATTGCAGTAACAAGGAGTTAGCCCTTGCTATAAGTTAGAGTACAATATTTTTCCCACATCGACTCCAGGATTCTGACTGGTTATACCTGATTTTAAGTTTCTGACCCTGACTCACCCTGAATTCTTTCCTTGTTTGTTCAGTTCTATTGTGAGTTCTGAAGTAACTATGTGGTCTGTGCAATGAGAAAATAGATTAGTCATGAATGGAATTACTCACCATCTGCTTGGTATTTCACCAAGAAGGACGTCAACCCTTGTCTTTTCTCTTCCTTTCCCCTGC